>CM054060.1:35503220-35793623 GCA_028641055.1 Alopecurus myosuroides
CGGTGACGTTCGCGAGCACTTGCGGCTTACGATCCTTCCTTGGGGCCCGGGGCTTCTTATTCTTCTTATCGGTCGTCAGGGCGGCGTCGCCGCTACCACCAGCCGCCGTGCGGTCAGTGCCACCACCATCGGTGCTCTTATCCTGGTCCTCTTCCTCCAAGTACCCCCAATCAACGTCCTCTTCCTCACTTCTGGTTGCAGCGTGGGCCTCCCAGCCCTCTTCCTCGGCACCGGCTTCGGGCACGGACACGTGCTTGGAAGAGCCAGACATGTTTCTGTAATAACATTCAAATTTGAGTTTTTGAGTTGGATTTCAAATTATTCAATATAGACGTGCTTGGATAATACACACACAAAATCATTTTGTGGTAAAACCATCTTGTGAACTTGGGTTAGTAATGTGGGCTTGCATAATTGTGATAATTTAGACCACTCTGATACTAGACACACCTAGTTCAATGCATTTTGTGGTAGTTTAGGCTCTTTAAGTAATTATAGGTAGAGGTCTAGAGGAACCATGCCTTGGTAGTCAATACATCGAAAATGAGCCCCAGTCCATCTCAACCATCCAGTGGTATTACATGAATATTTTCTGGAGTTGGTAGAGACAGCTAGACTCTTTCTTCTCTGCTGCAATTATTGCAGGATGGAAACTAAGCTACGAAAGTTGGACCTGGTTACAAGAGATTTTGGTCCTTATATATGGGTAGCAGTCCTTATATGCCTGATTGAAACACAAAGTACAGCCGTGAGTGTATTGTCCACTGACCCCTAACTAAAATCCTATGGATAAGTCAGGTTAACTGGAGTGCAAGAATTTTCTCGGTCAACTCAGCGTTGGCCATTGCTTTCCAAGAATGACACGGAAGGATGGGGGGAGGGGGTAGTACCGTCATCTTTTGGCGCCAAGTTCACCTTTTCGTATACTTAACTAGAACAAAAATCAGACTGTGGTAGCTAGCTCCAACCAGGTCTCCAGAACTCCACTACTGTGACATACTGTCACTATCAGACATCAAAGAAGACTGACTATCAGAAATTTCCATGATCACGAAAAAGATCATACATGATCAACAGCGTCATGCAAAGACTAGATAGTCGATAGCTATTACACTATGCAGAACTAATCTTAGAGTAGCTAGCAAAAATAGCTAAGGTTTCATTGTTAGAGTAGTACAGTGCGCCTATGTAGAATGGCCTCGGCGACAATGGTGCCAGGTAACATCTATAGCTTGCGCTGCAACCTTATCATGCAAAAGATTGTTCTTGTTTAATTTTGATATATATATTATTAACCACGCAAGATGAATGATACTCTCTAAACTGCAAACCAACTAATACTACTCCAAGAAAGAGACGTAAGCAGCAGAATCTAAGAACTAATACTACTCCAAGTCTTAGGACTTGGTAATGATGCCTAAACGAAGAGGTGGAATGGATCAAGCAGAACTTGATGTTATCTCAATGTCTTTTATACCTATTACTTCACTGTTGAATGGTGTTCCTGGAAGTGGATTTCTGAATCATGCAATCAATTTATACCTTCGTTGTAAGTACAAATTCTCACCCTTTCAAGCTACTGGATAATTTATCCATCTCTCAGTTCTCAACCTATAAATATGATACAGTGAAAGTTTAAACTGCATACTAATTACTACTAATATTGAGCGTACGTATAATTATGTGCCTTATAGTTTGGAACAGATGGAGAATGATCACCATGGGCTATAATTACACTATTTTCAGTTGGTCCTTTCGAATAAGTTGTAAATGCTTCGGAGCAGTATGCCAGTATCATTTGATTCATAATAGAGTGAGAGCACAATTCAAAATATTTTTTATTTATTTCAATTTCCGAAGAATGAATAGACTGAAGAAGAAGATAAGCTACACCACGAAAAAGAACACGATCCCATATGTGGGTTAGCATCTGCTGTGTGCTTCCCAAAAGTACACTTTGAGCATAATAATCAAGGACCATATGGCATAGAACATGGAAAATGGCACAGTGCACTAGACAAGTAATATAGTGGTGAGTGGATCTTTCGCCCTCTCATGTTACTGAACCTATACATAGCACATGGTATCCACTGGGTAAGGTATCTATGTCTGGTGACTTTCAGATCCTAATAGTGTCCAGAATGTTGGCTCAAACTTAAAACCATATATGAGTATGTGGCAGCAGACTATGAGTGTGCATATTTTCATTTTAGGGGCTTAAGAAAACAACCTAAATATCTACATATCTATTTTCAGGTTCTGTTGGTGGGACCGTGGGAGGACTGTTTCGATGAACAAGTTAGCATACATGTCCATTCTAACTGTAAAAATATATATATATATATATATATATATATATATATATATGATAGACGATACAGGACATGGCCTACACAACTGTACATGACAGATGACCAAATCTACTTTGCTTTAACTGAGAGTGAGTTTTGCTGATTTAACACTATAATGAGGAAAATAGTGTATGGATATATTGAGGAAAATAGTGTATGTATACTTGAATGAATCTGAAAACCTTAATATGACAGAAATCCAGACCTAACAATTCAGAGGGGTGAGGGCTACAAGCAAGCATAAGATTTCAGCCAATATAATAGAATGTTCTATTGCTTAATTTGACCATCAAATACCTTTTTTTCCAAATTAATAGAATGTTCTGTACCCCTAAACACAGTATCAAACAAAATATGTACGGTGTGCCTTTAGTTGAGCTGGACCAGACGACCAGTGCAAGCCTGGTGGTCTCCTCTTGAACAATTTATTGATATGGATGCACATAGTTTTGTGATTGTTCCATGTAAAGCAATTCTCTACAGGGATTTCGATGGGCAATAGATAATAACATGTGGCAAGCTAGAGTTAATAGCATTAAGCCTTTATTTGAAGGTGAGATACTATGCATTGTCAAAGCAATTATCTTGCATCATATTTTAGGTTTGAGCTCGGGCTACTGAATAAAGATTATGACCAGAGTATATTACATCAGTTCAGAACATTTGTATGTAAATATTCCAATTTCAAAGCATAGGGATTACACGAATAGGGATACAGTTGAGTAAATATAGAGCAGATACTGTATTTTAGCAATCCAATTTCAGATGTGATCCAAGTGAAAGAGCCATGATTTTGATGAATTTGTTGCTTGGTCTTTTCTATCCTTTGCTAAAAAATGCTAACAGTTGGACGAAAAAAATCGGCATGACCTTTGCTAAAAAATGCCATGCTAGAGTGCCAGAAATTCGCCGGATCGGAAACGAATCGACGATCCGACGAAACATTGGCAACTCGATCTATGTGTACCTGCAACAATTACACTACTCAGCTTGCCAAAAATTGTCCCTCCTCCTGAATTACAGAGAGCTCCCAATTCACAAATTGCCAAAGATACCAAATTTCACAAATTGCCAATTCACACGTCTGACAGCAAATACTAGAAGAATTTTTTGCATCTGTTCTGACACAATGTTATTCTACAAGCTCCAGGCTGGGTATAGGGTCATATACTAGAGAAACAACTTTCAATTATACATCAGTTTCATAAAATCCATTGGCATCTCTTTGAACTGGTGCGCATTTTCTCTTTTCTCATACATCCTACAGACACCGTATCATAAACAGGAAAATATCCCCAAAATGAGGTTCATATATACATCAAACAACGAACATCCCTTGCAATAACAATAACTAAAATAATCGTGGGCACACACGATTATGCACACACGGTCACACCAGAAATTCATCACCAGAAATGGAGAAAGAAGGGGCAGTAGTTGGTGATGAATTCACTGATTGGTGATGAATTCACTGATTGCAAACGAGAGGAGGCTGGAAGAGGGAGAAGATGGGGCTTACCTGCCCTAGGTGGAAGGCGTAGAGGAAGACGGTGTCGAGCGGCGGCGGTCGATGCAGACAGCGACGGCGCGGCTCCTCCTCTCCTAGGTCACGGCGCGCGCGGTCCTCCTCGATGTGCTCCTCGATGCTCCTCCTCTCCTACAACCTCCACACGGCGCGCGCGGCTCCTCCTCTCCTACCACCTCCACAAGGTTCCTCCACGGTGGCGATCGAGCGCGAGGGAGAAGTGAGGGGATCGAGCGTGGTTCGTCGACGAAGTGTGGATGCAAAATGCCTAAGTGTGGAAGAAAACCAGGCGGGCGGGTCCACATGTCATTGATCGAAAGCACATTCTGTGGCGCACCACGAGCCCGTGCGCCACAGAATTATTAGAATTCTATGGCGCACGCTTCCAGGGGTGCGCCACAGAAATGCTTGGGCCTATTCTGTGGCCAAGTGTACGGGGCCACATGTCATTGGGCCGTAGAAATTTCTATGGCGCACCATCAAGAACGTGCGCCACAGAATTCTGTGGATAGATAAATAAAAACACGCACGGTTGTACTTTGACAAATCTGTGTTACTAGTGCAGTGGTTTGATGTGAGGTTCTCACCACCCAGGTTCGAATCTTGATATCCCCCCACATTTTTTAACATTTTATTTAATTATAATTAAAGAAAGAAAACAATAAATTACAATTACAAAAATAAAACACACATTTAATATTAGAATATTTTTTATATAAAGTCTCACACACACATATGGTTGTGTAACATACACATGAGCATATTACATAATAAAGTCTTTTTCGTCTCGGTTCCGATCTAGCTTAATTAGCGTCTCTTTCCCTTTTTGTTGGCGACTGGATACTTTATACCGGCCACCTTGAGATTTCTTCGCGTGAACGGACAACCGTGTGTAGGTAGGGATGTCTTCCTTCTTACTTTACCGGTAGTAGGCATGTCGAAGTGCTTGTCGAACTCCTCCTCGATCTTCGGATCACCGTTCTTGTTGAAGTCTTCCTCGTTGGCGTCTCCTTCCATTCCGATGATGCTCCTCTTGCCCCTCCTCACGACAACACGGCTAGGCCTTGACGGGTCGGTGATGAAGAAGCATTGGTCAACTTGGCTAGCGAGTACCCATGGCTCATTTTTCGCGGATGCGTTCTTCGATTTGGCATCGGGTATAACCATTGTGGTGAAATACCGTCCTTCTTTCTTGACATTCTTGGCCCATCTCACACGGAACATTGGCACCACCGTCTCTCCGCAGTAGTTGAGCTCCCATATCTCCTCGATCTTTCCAAAGTATCTTTCTTCCACATTAGTCTCGGCATCGCCATATGATAGCATAGTTACTCCTGAGTTTTGATTTTCGCTACTCATGTCCTTGTCCTCGGTGGAGAATCTGTAACCGGAGATGTCGTACCCCTGATAGGTCCTTACGTTCTGCCCGGGGCCCTGTGATAAGATGTATATGAGTTTTTCATCTTCCGTAGAAGGCATTTTTCTCCGTGCTTCAGTCAGTTGACTTTGCTTGAACCAACGCGTGAAGCCGGAGTTGTGCTCTTTGGTTACGTCTCCCATCTTCCTCGGCCCGCCCATTTCAATATAATTCTGATTGATTAAGCTTTTGTGCTCTTCCACGAAAGGCTCGATCAACTTTAAGTGTTGTAGCGCGACCCGGTGAGCCCTATCAAAGTCGTCGCGTCGTTTTTGAATGCCGACATGGACGTCGCGGCAGCCCTCGCGGTGACCGACTCCGTTGAGTCTGCCACGGTGCGTCCTGGTGGACAAACCGACATCCTGATCGTCTTCGGTGCTTAGGTAATTGTCGCAGAAAGAGATGCACTCGTTGGTTAGAAATCCTTTGGCCATGCTTGCGTCTGGACGGGCCCTATTGCGAACGTATCCTTTCAGGACACCATTCTGCCTTTCCATCGGCATCATGTAGTGCAGAAACGTCGGGCCGAGATGCCTGATGTCATCAACGACATGGAGAAGGAGATGTACACATATATCACAGAATGCCGGCGGGAAGTAAATCTCGAGCTCGCATAGTATCACCACGATCTCATCCTGTAGCATCTTGAGCTGCCTCACGCCGATCGATTTCCGGGTGATAACGTCGAAAAAGTTGCAAAGGCCAAACAACGTATCACGGACATGCTCGTCCATTATCCCTCGGATCGCAACAGGAAGTATCTGCGTCATGAGCACATGACAATCGTGAGACTTCATCCCGGTGAACCTCTTCTTCGCTAAGTCCAGATATCTGCTTATACTCCCTGAGTATCCGTGAGGAAATTTGACTTCTACGAGGCACCTGAAAAACTGCTCAAGCTCCGGCGGACTCAATGTGAAGCAGGCAGCGGGAAGCACCACGGTGTTCTTCTTAGCCTTTTTGCGGGGAGGACCTTCCGTCTTATCCTCATCGTCATCATCATCATCACTATCGGCGGGGACCTGTAGATTTTTCCTAATGCCAAAATGTTTTAGATCGTATCTTGCTTTCGGCCCATCCTTGGACTTCTCCGAATTGCAAATAGTGCCAAGCAGACTCTCCGTAACGTTCTTCGTAATGTGCATCACATCAAGGCTATGAGGCGCGTGGAGGACCGGCCAGTACTCCAAGTCGTGGAAAACAGACCTCGCTTTCCATACACCCAGCAGCGGCTCTGGCTTGGGTCGTTTCTTTCCCGGCGAAGGGCACTCGTCCCAATTTTTCAGAAGCTCGTCGATTTCTTCGCCGCTCCTCGTGCGCGGGGCTCCATCGGGCTCGTCTTTACCATTGAACAACTCACCGCGTTTTCTCCATGGGTGATCCAGGCGAAGCCACCTTCGAGCCCCTGGGTACACGGTTTTCGAAGACCCGGGATCCCTTGGTAGCTGGAGATGCGGGGTCCCGTCCATGCACTTCACGCAGCCGCAGAATCCGTGGCCGACCTGGGCAGATACATACGCGTAACCAGGATAGTCTGTGACCGTCGTCAGCAACGCGGTTCTCATATGGAAATAATCTCTAGTGTACGCGTCCCACGTACGGGGTGGCGTCTTCCACAACGTGTCTAACTCGTCTTTCAGCAGCCCGAGATACAAATGCATGTCGACACCTGGTTGTTTTGGCCCCTGGATGAGAATACTCAAGTGTATGTACTTTTCCTTGGTGCACAGCCACGGGGGTAGGTTGTAAGGCCATACAAACACGGGCCAGCTGCTATGTGTGCTACTCTGGTTGCCGAACGGATTGAGTCCATCGGTGCTCATACCCAGCCTGACGTTCCTCGCGTCGCCCCCAAAACTCGGGAAAGCTATGTCCAATGCTTCCCACTGGGCAGCGTCTGCAGGATGTGTCATGATATAGCCCTTCTCCGGATCTTCTTCCGGCTTCTCCCTTTTTGCGTGCCATTGCATGAGCTTTGCTTCCTTAGGGTCCACGTAGTACCGTTGAAGACGGGGAGTGATAGGAAAGTACCATACCACTTTTCGAGGAATTTTCTTGTTGTTGGTTCAGCTTGTATCGTCCGTGGCCGCACTTCGGACATGCGATTGTGTCCTTGTACTCCCCCCGATAAATTACACAATCATTGATGCAGGCGTGAAATTTTTCGTGAGGTAGGTCAAGAGGGCATACGACTTTCTTAGCCTCGTTGATACTGCTTGGCAATGTGTTCCCCTCGGGAAGGCGATCGTGCCAGAATTTCAAGTTCTTGTTGAAGCTCGAGTCGGTCCATTTGTTTTGCGTCTTCATCTTCAGAGCAGCAAGCGTTACATGCAACCGCGTATCCTCGGGGCGGCACCCAGGAAACAACGGAGTCACCCCGTCTATCTCCATTTGCGCCAGTTTGGCTTTCTCCCTAGCTGCAGCTATGTCGTTGCTCGTCTCCTTAAGCAGCAGATCCTGAACATGAGAGTCCCGCAAGGCCGAAATTAGCGGGGTCTCCGTGTTCTCGCCTTCATCGTCATGTCGATCTTCTCCACCGACATATCCTTCTTCATGATGATCTTGTTCGCCGTCATATCCTCGCTCGCCCTCCTCTTCGTGCACAACTTTTGCTGCCGGCGGTGCCACGTGGTTGCGGTCGTCAAAGAAACCGCGTCTGAGAAGGTGCTCCTCCAATTGTCCGGAATCAGGGTCAATCCAGCGCACGAGTTTGCATGATCGACACGGGCATCTTATCTGCCGCCTGTTGCACCGAATCATGTCCGCCTTCGCGTCTTTTTTGTATCTAGCGATTCGAGCAGAGCTCATTTCTAGTACCATGGTTGCCTGCACAGACACATAGAGAGCAGAAAATTAGAACCACAACATGCATGCATAGTCGCCGGAAAAATTCGGCATGACCTCTCCTATAAGTAGGACATATGGGGTGCAAAAGTTTGCCGAAATGGAAGTGAATCAACATTTCGGCAAACATCCATACACCACCCGCGCCCGCACGCGCGACAATCGATCGGTCCACCTGCACATGCATGACAAACACCCATACACATCGATCGATGGCCACACAAGACATATGAACTTCCAACACTATACTCACCGAGTAGATTCGATACCGACACGCGAAAAGAGCGAGGGAGAGGGAGGCACCGGAGTATAGATGCAAGGTAATTAGGCCCCCCCAACAACAACAAACTTCACCAACAATTATACATCGAATAAATAGGTTCACCTACCTAAAAAGGAGAACTAAATGTGCAAAAATAGAGTGGAGAGAAGGAGGGGCGAATGAGCAACATCCACTTGCAATGAAGTGAGTGGGGGGAGAGAGGGGGCAGCCACCTTTATGTGCACAGTGCGCATATTTCTGTGGCGCACCTGTATGCTATTCTGTGGCGCACGGCAGAGGTGCGCCACAGAAACAACATATTCTGTGGCGCATTTGGCAGGATGCGCCACAGAATATGGTGTTTCTGTGGCGCACCTGCGCAGTGCGCCACAGAAGTGGCCCTTTCTGTGGCGCACGAATCAGGGTGCGCCATAGAAATATGGCCTCTGACACCCAGCCCACTGATTGGTGTGGGGCCCACACGATTTCTGTGGCGCACCCCTATCTGGTGCGCCACAGAAATATGTATTTCTGTGGCGCACCCTGGTCCGTGCGCCACAAAATAATATTTCTGTGGCGCACCAGATACAGGTGCGCCACAGAATCAATTCCATAGAATGGCAATTCCCTAGTAGTGACCCCGGCTGCAAATAACCCGAACGACCGTCATCATTCGAGCGCAATCTGTATCCATAAGTCCTCTCTGCTCCGCAGGTAGGAGGAGTGACCATAGGTGAATGTAGGAGACCGCCATGTTGATAGCCTGCAAAAAATGAACACCCTTTTTCTTGTCAAACACGACACTATTTCTACAATTCCAAACAGCCCAAAGCACAGCAGCAACGCCTATTCGTAAACGCGCCTTTGTTTTTTTGTCAGTTCCATTCAACCAAGTACCAAACATATCCTCAATGGAGGTCGGAGGGGAAATAGAAAAAGTGAAGTGTAGCAAGCGCCAAATATGTCTCACAAAAGCACAAGATATAAAAAGATGATGAACGGTTTCATCATGATCGCAGAAAACACACTTTTTACATCCTATCCAATTGCGCTTAGCCAAATTATCTTTAGTGAGGATAACCTTTCTATTTAGAAACCAAAGAAAAAAAAATTATTTTTAGGGGGACCTTTAACTTCCACAAATACTTCCGCAGATATATTGTGGACCCATGCATAAGGTCGGCGTACATTGTTTTGACAGAGAAGATACCATTCGCAGATAATCTCCACTGGAACACGTCTCTCTCATCTGTGAGCTGTACATTCATCAAACGTTCCACCAAATGTAACCAAAGTGCCCACCTTGGCCCCGTAATGGTTCGTCGGAACTGAATATTCAACGGTGCATTGGATAGCACGTTTGCCACCGTAACGCCGCGGTTTCTAACCACACTATACAAGCTAGGATATTGGTGAGACAACGGTTCGTCCCCTAGCCAAATATCCTCCCAAAACCTCACCTGTTGACCATCCCCCAACCGGAACGCACCCCGATCGAAGAAATGTCTTTTTATATTCATAAGGCCTTTCCAAAAGGGTGAGTATAGTGGTTTCATTTTAATGAGAGATAACGGTTTATCTCCAATATACTTGTTAGAAATAAGTTCATGCCAAACTCCTTTTTCATTCAGAAATTTGTGAATCCATTTGCTTAACAAACATATGTTCTTAGTATCTAAAACTTCAATGCCTAGTCCCCCCCTGATCTTTTGGCCTGCAGACTATGTTCCATTTAGTCAACCTATATTTACGTTTCTTGTTGTCACTCTGCCAGAAGAAACGAGACCGATAAAAATCCAACCTCTTCCGTACCCCGATAGGTATCTCGAAAAAGGATAGCAGAAACGTAGGTAGGCTCGTTAAAACTGAGTTTATCAAAACAAGACGATCCCCATAAGACAATAATTTACCCGACCATGAACCCAATTTATTCTCAAACCGATCCTCTACCGCCTTCCATTGCTTATTCAACAATTTTCTATAATGAATTGGAATACCTAAATACTTGAAAGGTAAGTGACCGATATCACAACCAAAAACAAGACGGTATTCATCTTGCGAGTTTAAAGCATCCCAAAACAATACAACTCACTCTTGTGAAAATTGATTTTTAATCCCGATAATTCTTCGAAGAATGCTAGGATTAATTTCATATTAATAGCTTTGTCAATATCATGTTCTAAGAAAAGAATCGTATCGTCCGCATATTGTAAGATTGAAACCCCTCCTTCAACGAGATGCGGAATGAGCCCACCAACTTGGCCATCCTCTTTGGCACGAGCAATTAGAATGGCCAACATATCAGCTACCAAATTAAATAATATAGGTGAGAGAGGATCCCCTTGCCTCAAGCCTTTTAACGTTTGAAAATAGTGATCTATATCATCGTTAACCTTTATCCCAACACTACCACCTTGAACAAAACGTGCTATCCATTCACACCACGAAGGTGAGAATCCTTTCATTCTCAAAACTTATTGTAAAAAGGACCAATTTACCTTGTCATATGTTTTTTCAAAATCGATTTTGAATAGCACACCACTCATTTTCTTTCTTTTTAACTCATGTATTGTCTCATGTAGAACCACCACACCCTCTAAAATATTCCGATCTGGGAGGAATGCGGACTGGGTTGGTTTAATAATTCGACTAGCAATTGAGGTAACTCTATTAGTACACACTTTGGTAAATACCTTAAAACTGATATTAAGCAAGCATATAGGTCTATATTGTTCAATACGGCTCGCATCCTCTTTTTTGGGCAGCAAAGTAACAATTGCAAAATTGAGCCTATAAAGCGGTAGTTCCCCCTTATGAAGTTGGGTAAACATATTCATCAGATCGCTTCAGATAATATCCCAACCATGTTGATAGAATTCAGCTGGAAACCCGTCTGGTCCTGGTGCTTTATTCTTTTCCATTTGAAAAATAGCATCCTTCACCTCTCTTTCCGTAAAAGGAGATGTGAGCAAAATATTTTCCTCGGGTGAAACCTGCGGCACATCGTGTGTGTCCTCTTCTACTAAGGAAACAAAATTCGGATTTTCATCGCCGAATAGCCTCTTATAGTATTCAGAGATATAAAGTTTTAAATTTTCCTGCCCCACAATTGTCCCCTCATCTTGTTCTAACTGGAAAATCCTTTTTTTTCGATATTTACCATTCACTATGATATGAAAGTATCTCGTATTAGACCCCCCTTCCTGAATATGCTTGACCTTAGCCCTCTGTGCCCACTTCGATTCTTCATCACGCATCAACTTAGCTAACCCTTCCTCGGCCTCCTTCTTAGCAGCCCGCTCGGCATCGCTTAGAAGGACCGTTTCCGCTTTTATATCAAGTTGGTCTATTAACAGGGACAGCTTGTCTTTCAATAATTTATATTGTCCACTCTGGTTCTTGGCCCAACCCCGAAGGAATTGGCGGAGATGCCTTATCTTATGTTGCCATCTATCGATCGGAGACGTACCCGATGTTACAGATAACCATTCCCGCCTAATCATATCAAGAAACCCTTCTTGTCGGAACCACGAAAGTTCAAAAGAGAAGTGTTTGTTATTTCCTAGATGGGCCTGCTCTCCCGAGTCTAATAATAGTGGTGTGTGATCTGAACCCGACCTGCTCAACGCATGAATAGACACGAGTGGATATTTTTGTTCCCACTGTAAACAGGAAAGAAAACGATCAAGTTTCTCAAAAGTTGGTACTGGTCTCCTACTAACCCACGTGTATTGCCTACCTGAAAGTTTTATTTCCTTTAAGTCTAGGCTCTCAATAATGGCGTTAAAGATAAATGGCCATCGCGCATTAAAATTGTCGTTATTTTTCTCTTCTTGCCTTCTAATAATGTTAAAATCTCCTCCTACTAGCATCGGTAAATCATCATTATCACAAATTCTCACCAATTCCGCCAAGAAATCAGGTTTTTTCGAATCTTGTGCGGCTCCGTAAACCACAACCAGACTCCAAAGAAACCCATCACTCTTATTTCTAACATGAAATTTAGCACAAAACGTCCCAGTCACAACGGTTTGTGCTGCGAGGTTTGCATTGTTGAAACCTATTAACATTCCACCTGAACGGCCATTGGGTGGAAGAGCAAACCACGTAAAGTCTCTTCCAGCCGCCAAAAAATTGAGAAAGTGGGTAGAGAACGAATCCCTACCTGTTTCCAAAAGTGCTATAAAATCAAGATTATAATCTCTCACAAAATCATGTACCGCCAAGTGTTTTGCATGATCACCGAATCCATCACTATTCCAAATTAAACCTTTCATTTCTACTTATTAGATTTTCTTATTCGCGCACTTCTTCTTGGTTTTGTAAACGTAGCAATTGTTTTCTTTTGGTTACGTTTAACCAAAGGAACACTTGGAGTTGAAATCATATGGTTTTGTTCTACTTCATACTCATCGTCTAAATCTTCACTCAAATTGGTTGCTTCTTTTAAAGCTAAATTACTGTTTGCATCTTCATCATCTTGAACCATGTTATTATGAAGAAAGGTTAACGTTCTCTCTTCTTCCTTTTTTAATAAACCTGAAATCGCTAACCTCTTTTGCTCAGCTGTTTTTCCTAACGAAATTCCTAGTCTATTCGCCCTAGACAAAATTTCAGAAGGAGAAAAAGAACTGAAAGAAAATTTAGCATACGCAGTTGTACCTTTAGCAAAGGACTCGTCCTTACGTGCCGCCAATGCCCGTGCACGCTCCAGCTGTGGAAGATCGGCGTTCGTCTTGGCACGTAGCCGAGGACTCGAACGCACCTCACCAAGATCCGGTAGGCCACCGAATGCGATCACCTCCTCCTCCGATGCTCTTCCTCCAATGAGGAGCGTTCCCCTCGACCCCAGCCCGTCTGGCTTAGGGGAGAGAACCTCCTCGTCGGCGATGAAGTAGTCGAGAGTGGCCGAGCCACCCAACCCGCATGGTTGAGGATTTGGTCGGGCCTCCAGGTCAAAAGCTTGAGCTAAACCACGCGGCAATAACCACTCGTGGCGAGCGTCAACAGCAGTGGGAGCAACACCGTTCCCCACAGACAGTTTTGAGGACGGCGCACGAAGTACCTCCTCGACGTGTGTGATCGACGAGCCACCAGATGCCGCAGCGTCACGAAGACCACATGCCGCAGGCAGGGAAGTAGGCCCAGCCGCACACTTTGGTGAAGCAAGGAGGGCCGTAGACAGTGCAGCGAACGCCGCGGCAGAGGGAACGCCCACGGCAGAGAAGGGAGCAGCGGCAACGTGTGCTGCGCCTGCCGTGGCAGGAAAAACGCACAAGGCAGCCTGCCGTTGTGCTGAAACTGGAGCCGATACGGACTCAAATGGAGGCAAAGGCAGCTGATTTGGAACCGAAACCAAGAATTGGTTTTTCATAGCAGTGATGGATTGCTGGACCTCCTTGCGACCATGCTGTGCTAGCTCAACATCAGAGGACGCCTCCCTCTTTGTTGAACAGTTAGAACCCGTGCCATTAGAACCACGTAGCTTGTGCAAAAATTCTTGTCTAGCAGATTTGAAGGTAGAGGCCACCAGAGGCGATAAAACCACTCCCGATGAGAACCCCTTTTGCTGTCCAACGGATCCTCCAGCCGCAGACGTACTAGGAGCTGAAGTATTAGTCGTCACAGAGCCATCTTCCACATCACCCTCTTGAACCATTTTATCTTTTTTCTTATCATTTTTATCTGTATCACCGTCATTATCCTCTGCCTTGTCCACAGCCATAACATCATCCTCTTCCCCAGCCGGTTTTTCCACAAAGAATTTGAGTTCGTAGAAGCCATCCTTGATGAAAACAACCCATTTCTCCGGGACTAACGTATAGTACACACAACCAACATAAATTCTCAAGACCCCATGCTTTCTTGTATATTTCATATCTACTTTCATTGTCTTCCCAAAAAGAGAGCCCAAACTCCATAGCAACAAAAAATCCCCCCGATAGATAGGAGGAATATCAGATACCTGGATCCACACCTCTGGAAGTGTCCACAGAGGTTTAATCTCCACAGTCCAAGCCTCTACTGTGATCACACACTCACTGTTAGGGACATGGCAGACACCAAAATTGATCATCCTCTCTAGTTCTGCTTTTGACGGAAAAGAGACTTTAAAGATATTATCCCCCACCTGCATCACCTCCCATTTAAAACCCTCAGAAGGAACTAAACGCTGAAGTTGAAACGCAATTTCTTCCTCGGATAGCCCACCTCCCGCGACAGACAATTTAGCCACCCTAGCCGAGTCAATCTTCGGTTTATATGTCGCAGTTGGGATAGCCTCATAAAAAGTAAGTCTATCATCAAGAAAACCGTGCGTGATCACCTGTTGTTTGGCTACAGATAGTAGGTGACACTCCTCAGGTACATGACCAGATCCCTCACAATAGTCGCACACCTCTATAGGACATAACGCACTCAAATGCCCCGGCGCACCGCACTGATAACATTTCGATTTCTTAGCCTTCTTAGCCCCTTCCTCTGAACTCTCAGCCACCCTAGATTCCTTGTTCCCAACAACGGAAGTAGATGCCGTCTGTACCTTTGGAACATAAACGGGTGCTGGTTGGGTAGCAGGTGCAACACGGACAGCAGGTGCAGCAGTAGTTGGAACCTGTCGAACAATAGGTGCAACGGCAGCAGCACCCGGCGCCACACCATTGGGAGGGTCTTGCACCGCAGCGGTAGATCCTTGCCCTGGCACAGCCACCTGTGCACGAAGCACTTCGGTGACCTGACGAAGCACAGCAGCCACAGCGTCTTGTTGCGCCCCGGCAGCAGCCTGGACGGGAGGATGATTGACTCTACCGCCGCCACGACCACGGTAACCCGCATAGCCTCGCCCTTGATTGTAACCACGGCCACCGTAAGGACGTCGGTACCCACCTCCATTGTTCACATAGCCCCCATTGCCAAACCCGGCGCCGGCGTTCACTAGTGGAAACAGGGCCTTTTGTCCCGGGTCGTAAGGGCCATTTGTCCCGGTTGCGCAACCGGGATGGGCTAGCCGGGACAAATGGCCCTCCCCATTGGTCCCGGTTGTGCCAGCACCCGGGATGGTAAGGCTGGCCCACGTGGCGACTCTGGGCCAGGGACCGCGAGGGAGTTCGTCCCGGTTCGTTTTAGGGACCGGGATGGATGCCTTCTTAAAAAAAGAATAAAGTCCGCCCATTTTCCCTGCCGCGGCAGGTTTTTTTTGTTCGTTTTTTTTTTCTCCTGCCTCGCAATCGCCAACCGGCCTCCCCTTCCCCAACCGCTCCAGGCCCACGTCTTTAATTAAGCCCACTGACACATTTTTTAGTCAAAAAGGCCCACTGGCCCGCGTCTTTTATTTATGGACAGTCAACGGTTCGAAGGGCCCACTGGCCCGCGTCTGTTATTATGGCCAGTCAACAGGGGCCACTGGCCAGCGGCCTGGTGGCTGGTTCGCCTGGTCCATTAAACTAAGACCGAAGGACGGTCAAAGGGCCGCTGTCCGCCTCGTCTTCCCGCCCCGCCTCGGCTTCCCACGCCCCACTCCCCACGCGCCACGCCTCGGCTCCCCGCATTCATGGCCGCCTGCAACCGCCGCCACGTTCAGGCCGCCGGTTGGCATGCCAGCCCACCCCGGGTCCTTTTTAAAGGCCCCCCGCCGCCCGTACAACCCACCCACCCCGGACGCGTCCCTGGCAAAGCAACCCTAGCCGCCACCATGTCCCGCTGGTTCTCGAACTCCGGCAAGCGCCCAAGGAACGACGACGGAGGCTCGTCGAGCGGCGCAGGCCGCATCCCGCCCCCGCCGGCGGAGGCCTTCGGCTACGGCCCTGGAGGTGTCCGCCTCGGCGGGGTGCCACGCGTCCCCGCGCCACCACCGGCTGCACGCCCGCCGCCCCGCGCCGCCCCCCGGGCAAGCGGTTCCGCCGGTACGTCCGGGTGGACGAGGCGGAGTGGCACTGGAACAATGCCACTCCGGTGTTCTACAACGACGTGCACCTCCCGGACGGCTGGCACCTGAATCCCCAGCGGATCCCAGTGCCGTCGGCCCCGACCGGCGCGGCGCTGCTCGAGGAGATCGAGCGCCGCCGCGAGGTCCTGCCGGCCCCCGTCCGCAGGGAGCGGATGTACGCGCGCAGCTCCCCCTACTGGGCCGCCTGGCTCGAGCAGGAGCACGAGCAGCGCCGCCGCTCCTTCATCCCCGCCCCCCTCGAGGCCAACGTGGACGACTACCCCCCGCCAGCGCCCGGCCGGGAGAGGGAGCTATGGCTCCTCGTGGACGAGCCGGAGGACTTCTCCGGGGAGCAGGACCCCGAGCTCCGGGCCCAACTGGAGGAGGCCTGCGAGCGCTCCCGCCGCTCCCTCGTCGACGACGAGATCAAGAGGTGGGAGCGTGTCGTGGCCGCCGGCGCCGCAGACGCCGCTGCCATGCCACCGCCGCCGCCACCCCCTAACGAGCCTGCCATCCCCTGGTGGCAGGCCATGAACGCCGAGCTGGAGGCATCCGAGGACATGCCGGAGCCGCAGCCGCTCCCACCAGGCCTGGAGTATGGCATGACCTGGGCCTGGACCGGCGGCGTTTGGGCGCCGGGGTCGCCGGAGCAGGAGGAGGAGCTGCCCCCGCCGCCGCCGCTGCCACAGGAGGTACTGCCCCCGCCGCCGCCGTACGCGCGCCCCGATGCCCCCCCCCCGGCGAGACCGGCCCAGCCGCCTGCCCACCTGTGGCAGCCACCCGCGTATGTACACCTCTCCGACGACGAGGACGACTAGGTCGCCGCCGCCCCCCTATTCTCTATAGACAACGCCCCTAGCTAGCTACCCCCCCAAGAAACGGCCGGCCCGCCTGTGGCCGCACCGCCGCCCCTTATGCAAGTACGGCCGGCCGCCTGTGGCCGCGCCGCCCCTATGTAAGCAAGGCCCCTGGCCCTATTTTAATATAAGTTGTGTTCCCCTAATCTACTGTGCCCCTAGTCCATCCCCGCCGGCGTTCCGCCGGCGAATCTGTCCACTCGTTCCCGCCGCCGGCAGGGCTTCGCCCAGCCATATCCACTCGTGCCCGCCCCTGGGGTGTCCGCTCGGCCTGGAGAGAGGGCCGCGCTTTTTTATACACTTGGGCCTTTAGTCCCGGCCCGTGCCACCAACCGGGACTAGAGCCCTTTGGTCCCGGTTGGTACCACGGCCCGGGACCAAAAACAAATTTCGAATTTCGGTGGCACCTCTGCGCGCCCAAAAATTTTTAGCGCCAAAATTTGAAAAGTGTTAAGTTTGCACATTAACAACTTTTATATACTTCCAAATTTGACAAAAATTCCCACATGAAAAATGCTAGAATTTGCAAAACTAATTTAAATCCATTTTTCGTTTAACTAAATAATTATTCTAACTATTGAAACTATTAATTATTTTTTCATTTGTATATAATTTGAATATAAATTATGGAAATTATGGATGTAGCCTATTTCTTGAGCAGCTGCACAGAAGTGCTTAGAATCCACAAACTCCGGCTCTGTGTCATACAAATTTCTGGAAATTTCCACCCATACACTTTTTGGAGCTAGGGCCTCATTTTCATAGTAGAAGTAGGGTGGCTTGTTCATCCTCTAGAGTCGATGTCAGTCCTGGCTGCTTGTCCATCCTCTACAGTCTGCTCTGCTCTGCTCTACTGCTCCTTGCGGCTCAGGTTGGTAACGGTCCATGTTTGCGTATGCTTTGTGAACTTATGGTTTGATTTGAGAATTTCAAAACTTTGATTTGATAATCTTTTGGCCGGAAGCACCTAGCAATATCTTTTAAACCTTGTTTCTCTCCCTATGCTATTTGTACTTCTCATCGGCTCTAATGTTTCTCTACCTGATTCTACTTCTCCTCTGCCTAGTTTACAGATGTTTGCTCTTTTCTGTAGATGTTTCTACACTGTAAAATGGGCATGTCCCAGTAGTGGTGATCAGCGCCTTGTCTGCATGTTTCGCAGGACATGTCCATTTTACAGTGTAGAAACATCTACAGAAAAGAGCAAACATCTGTAAACTAGGCAGAGGAGAAGTAGAATCAGGTAGAGAAACATTACAGCCGATGAGAAGTACAAATAGCATATGGAGAGAAACAAGGTTTAAAAGATATTGCTAGGTGCTTCCGGCCAAAAGATTATCAAATCAAAGTTTTGAAATTCTCAAATCAAACCATAAGTTCACAAAGCATACGCAAACATGGACCGTTACCAACCTGAGCCGCAACGAGCAGTAGAGCAGAGCAGAGCAGACTCTAGAGGATGAACAAGCAGCCAGGACTGACGTTGACAGATATATATCCGAGCGGTGGACAGTCCCTGGCCAAGCAGAAGCAACTGCATCCCCTATCGATGTAAAGCAGTCAGTCAAAACTTTTTTGGGTTGTTTATGGTGATTAACTCCAATGAATAACAATAGAGGCCTGCCATAATCACTTGTTCTATACCGTGTGTCAACACATACTACATCTCGAAAGTAGTTATAATCCTGCAATATCTGTCTCGGCAATCTCAATTAAAGTGCCAGTTTGTGTCTGATCCCACCAACCCCTCAAAATCCTCCTATTAACTTCACCTATCTCAACTGAAATCACTGTCTTCATGTGGATGCCAAGCCTGTGCAAAGCTATCTCTCCTCCTCCAATACCGGAGAATAAGGACACCACATTAACACCATTGGGAAACATGTTCTTCAACACCGACAAGTGGCAACCCACAGTATCAATTTGGAATGAATTGCATTCCGTGTACGCTATCATTAGTGAGAGACTTCACGTCGGCAATCTCAATTAAAGTGCCAGTTTGTGTCTGATCCCACCAACTCCTCAAAATCCTCCTATTAACTTCACCTATCTCAACTGAAATCACTGTCTTCATGTGGATGCCAAGCCTGTGCAAAGCTATCTCTCCTCCTCCAATACCGGAGAATAAGGACACCACATTAACACCATTGGGAAACATGTTCTTCAACACCGATCAATACAAATTATTGGTCAAACTTGCACCTACTCCATTCATAATCACATAATATGTATAAATATCATTTTGGTTAACAAAATCTCGTTCATACTACGTTATAAGAACTATGATCATGTATTCCACGTTTATTATTACACATCACCAACATCCCTATCTAGTCTTCTGAATTTTCTTCGTGTCCCTTGCTTATGATCGCTTCGGCCGTAACCATGGAGCATCTTCATTATTTAACGGGATGGTGGGGTCAGATTTCACTGTGAAGGGTGGAATTTCAACAAACTTATTATAATCTTCTGACATGTCTGTCGTGTCCTCGATTCCCACAATGTTTCTTTTCCCTGAGAGAACTATGTGACGCTTCGGCTCATCGTATGATGAAATTGTTCCCTTATTTTTTCTTTTCTTCGGTCTGGAAGACATGTCCTTCACATAGAAGACCTGAGCCACATCATTGGCTAGAACGAATGGTTCGTCATTGTAACCAATACAGTTGAGATCCACTGTTGTCATTCCATAAAGCGGGTCTACCTTTACCCCTTCTCCATTCAGGTTGACCCATTTGCACTTGAACAAAGGGACCTTAAAAGAAGGTCCATAGTCAAGTTCCCATATCTCCTCTATGTAACCATAGTATGTGTCAGTTTTTCCATTCTCGTTTGTTGTATCAAAGCGGACACCACTGTTTTGGTTGGTGCTCTTCTTATCTTGGGAGCTCGTGTAAAATGTATTTCCATTTATCTCGTACCCTTGAAAACTCCCAATAGTCGAAGATGGTGACCCTGCCAACATGTATAGCTGATCTTCAACAGTGGTGTCATTTATAAGACGTGTTTGCAACCAACTTCCGAAAGTCTCCATGTGTTCGCGTTTAATCCATGAGTCATCCTTCCCCGGGTTTGCAGACCGTACAATATTCTTGTGTTCCTCGACATACGTAGCCATGAACATAGAATTTTGTAGAACTGTGTAGTGTGCTTTGGTCAAAGAATGCCCGTCCCTAGGTATCATTGTTTTCTTTCCCAGCGTTCCTTTTCCCCTCAGTCTCCCCTCATGCCGCGATTCAGGAACACCAATTGTCTTAAGGTCAGGAATAAAGTCAACACAGAACCCAATGACCTCCTCTGTTCCATAGCCCTTCGAGATGCTTCCTTCTGGCCTAGCACGGTTATGAACATATTTCTTCAAGACTCCCATGAACCTCTCAAAGGGGAACATATTGTGTAGAAATACCGGACCAAGAATATGAATCTCTTCACATAGGTGAACCAGGAGATGAGTCATAATGTTGAAGAAGGATGGTGGGAACACCAACTCAAAACTAACAAGACACTGGACCACATCCCTCTGTAATCTTGTCAGACTTTCTGGATTGATTACCTTCTGAGATATTGCGTTCATGAATGCACATAGCTTCACAATGGGTACTCGAACATTTTCCGGTAGAAGCCCCCTCAATGCAATCGGAAGCAATTGCGTCATAATCACGTGGCAGTCATGAGACTTCAGGTTTTGGAATTTTTTCTCTGCCATGTTTATTATCCCCTTTATATTCGACGAGAAGCCAGACGGAACCTTGATACTGTAAAGGACTTCAAAGAATATTTCCTTCTCTGCTTTAGTAAGAGCGTAGCTGCTTAAGGAATGGCGCCCTGTATCTGTGTGCTTGTTGCTTGGGTCTTTCATACGTTGCTGGTCCTCCCGTGCTTCAGGCGTATCTTTTGACTTCCCATACACGCCCAGGAAGCATAGCAGATTGACACATAGATTCTTTGTCACGTGCATCACGTCGATCGAAGACCGGACATCTAAAACTTTCCAATAGGGTAGCTCCCAAAATATAGATTTCTTCTTCCACATGGGTGCCCGCTTATCAGGGCCGTACGGAACTGGTTGGCTGCCAGCAGCCTTACCAAAGATTACTTCTAGGTCCTTGACCATATCGAATATATCATTACCACTACGGAGCTCAGGCTTCTTTCGGTTATCTGCCTCACCTCTGAAATGCTTCCCTCCTTTTTTCCTTAAGGGATGCTTGATCGGAAGAAATCTACGATGCCCCAGGTATACAACCTTTTTACATTTATCCAAAAAAACACTGTCAGTCTTATCTAAACAGTGTGTGCATGCATTGTATCCCTTGTTTGTATGACCGGAAATGTTACTAAGAGCTGGCCAATCATTGATGGTCACGAAAAGCAACGCCCGTAGGTCAAATGCCTTTTGTTCGTTCTCATCCCACACACGTACACCTGGTTTGCCCCACAGTTCTAAGAGTTCTTCCACTAATGGCCTTAGATACACATCAATGTCGTTGCCAGGTTGCCTCGGGCCTTGGATGAGAACTGGCATCATAATGAACTTGCGCTTCATGCACAACCAAGGAGGAAGGTTGTACATACATAGAGTTACAGGCCAAGTGCTATGACTGGAGCTCTGCTCCCCAAAAGGATTAAAGCCATCTGTACTTAGACCAAACCATAAGTTTCTCGCCTCTCCTGCAAAGTCTGGAAAGTCTCTCTCGATCTTTCTCCACTGCGATCCATCGGCGGGGTGCCTCAACTTTCCATCTTTCTTACGGTCTTCTTTGTGCCATCGCAACAACCTAGCATGCTCTTTGTTTCTAAACAGACGTTTCAGCCGTGGTATTATAGGAGCATACCACATCACCTTAGCAGGAACCCTCTTACGGGGGGGCTCGCCGTCAACATCACCAGGATCATCTTCTCTGATCTTATACCGCAGTGCAGTGCATATCGGACATTCATCCAAATTCTCGTACTTCTCACCGCGGAAGAGAATGCAGTCATTAATGCATGCATGTATCTTCTGCACATCTAATCCTAGAGGGCAGAGAGCTTTCTTTGCTTCGTACGTACTCTCAGGCAATTCGTTATCCTTTGGAAGTTTTGGCTTCATTAGTTGAAGTAAAGTCTCAAATGCCTTGTCAGTCACACCGTTTTGTGCCTTCCATTTCAGCAACTCCAGTGTGGTACCGAGCTTTGTGCTACCATCTTCGCAATTTGGGTATAACAATTTTTTGTGATCCTGTAACATGTTGTCCAGTTTCAACCTCTCCAATCTATTTTCACAGTCTTCCCTTGCATCAGCAATAACTCGGCCAAGATCATCATCGGGCTCTTCTGATGCCTGTTCTTGATCACCTCCTTCTTCTGCATTCTCTTCCATTGCAGTATCGTCGTATTCAGGGAACAAAGGATCTTCTTCTTCTTCTTCATCGTCTTCCATCACAACCCCTCTTTCTCCATGCTTGGTCCAGCAATTATAGATGGGCATGAAACCTCTCCGAAGTAGATGGCCGTGAAGGATTCTTTCGGAAGAATGTTCTCTGACGTTCCGACAATCAACACATGGGCAACACATGAAGCCATTATCTTTGTTCGCCTGAGCTACAGCAAGAAATGCATTCAGGCCTGCCATATACTCGGAGGTGCGTCGGTCACCGTACATCCATCGCTGCCGTGCATCCATCTGCATCATATAATTAAGTTTATCAAAATACATATTAATACAGAGATAACCACAGTACATCGACAAATAATACTTTTTTATGTATCAGTTACAGATGAAAAAGATAATTTGTTAACCTCGGTCGAAGAAACCATTTTCAGTGAGCTTGTGTGCGTCTCGGGAATTTCGTCGAACACCTCGTGTGCATAGTAAAAAAAAAACAGCAACACCACACTCTCTCACACCTCCAAGCAAAAAAAAAGATGGAAGGAGGGGGGGGGGGCTGGGGCAGTATATATAGGGGAAGGGGGCATTGGTCCCGGTTCGTGGACTGAACCGGGACAACAGGTCATGCGCGTGCCACGTGGCCTGTGGCTAGGCATTGGTCCCGGTCCGTGGCACGAGCCGGGACGGATATGCCCCCACGAACCGGGACCAATGCGCCCAGGCGATTCCTGTTGCCCCGGGCGCACGAACCGGGACCAATGCAGGGCATTTGTCCCGGATTTGGTTGCAACCGGGACAGCTGCCCCCCGGCCCCCTGGACGAGAGGGGTTGTTTCCACTAGTGGTTGAAGTTCCCAAAGCCGCCGGGGTTGTTACCATTGAAGCCAAAATCTCGGTTGTAGTCCCCTTGGTTCGCCCCCCCGCGGTTCCCAGCGTAGTACCCGCCGTAACCACGACCAGCCATGCCACCTCTGTAGGGGGGGGGGGGCGCGATCATCCCTGCCATCACCCTGTCCTCGGCCGCCGTAGTTCGCCATCGGAGGAAGGACCAGGGGCGCCGCTCTGTCACAATGATCGTAGGGAAACCCTAGCTCCCGGTGACTACGACGTACGTAGACCGGAGGGATACGGTGGCCTAGGCCCGCAAGGCACAAAGGCTTTTTATTTTTTTCCTTGTAAGCCCAGTATTCGATACGTTGTATACGGCCAGTACGACACGAAGTCGTAGGATACGAATTCAAATTGCCGACGTACTCAGATCCGAAACAGAAGTTCTTCTTCCCCAATTCCGGCCTAACAACGCACTCCCGACGATCGCATCCGAGGCCACGTAGGCGACGAATACGCCTCCTTCTGCGTTCAACGAGAATCCACTCCTTTGGATTGAAACTGTCAAGCAAAAATGTAGATGGGGACAAAGTGTTCGCAACACTTAAATCCGCCTCTTTCCGGCGAGCACCCGCGTCGATCGCCGGCGTTGAGAAACTAGCAGAAGTGTTAGAACTCACCTCATCCCCTAGGATTAACGCCATAGCAGAAGCTCCAATCTTCTTACGGCGTCTCTTCTCTTCTCTGGAAGACAACTGGAGATCCCGATCCGCAGCAGACACGGGCGTGCGGCAGATGTACTCCAGTCGTCGCTCCGGCGAGGCAGACGACGCAGCGAGAGCGTCCTCGTCATCTGAATCCGGCGCAATGCACCAGAAACGACCGGCCAAACGGCAGTCGCCTGACGGTAGATCCATGTTAGCAAATAACAGATCCTTTTTACCTAGATATTTTTCTTCTTTTCTAGCCACAAATGAAAACGTGTACCAACGATATTTGGAACGTACATAGACACGTCTATATATCCCTCTATACAAGAAACCTCTGGGAATTAATTATGGGGTTTTCAAAATGTTTTGTGAGATCATTTTATATAGGCACACTATAAAATATATTATGCATTTCCGCCTCGATTTAGATTAATCTGAGTAGCTCTCACTCGCTTGACAACATCAAAATCAAAGTCACCATCACCAAAGACATCAAAATCGAATCGGTAAACGACCGATTTGTCTTTTGTAGGCTGAGCAATAATATGCATCGATAACAAAATACGCATACGGTGGGTGTGTGGTGGGAGCAGCCCATCAAACAGGGTTCAACAACCTTGTAGCGACGCGAACCTTTCCACGTTAGGTTTGTCTTATTTTGCTTCCAACAGAAATGGCTTATATGAGCCCATAAAGGAAATGTTGTGATGGTGCTCATTTTCCTTTTTGGTAGAACATACTCGTTGCTAGTGGCATCTTCTTCTTATGTCTTCTTCCTCGTGACTTTTCCGTGGTGTCTACTGCTTTGTAGTTTAGTGGTCATTTTCGACAGGGTGCTGCTAATTGGATGTTTGCATATGACAGGTAGGTAGACAATGGCCGGGGCGGACAGCGTTGCAAAATGTTGGTGCCAAATTAGTTTTTGGTTTTTCCAGACACCGATAGCAAGTACACATCGGTCGATTCACCCCGTAGAGGTAGGCCGGCTGGCCGTTACGAAGCTCCGTAGAGGTAGGATGGAGGGCCGGGCCGCCTGGAACGAAGGCCCTCCGCGTCTGCTCGAAGCCCCGCGGGAGGCGCAGGCAAAGCTCCCGTTGGACCGGCATGAAGCCCCACTCCCCCTCCCCGCGTTGCCCCCCGCGGCGCTGGTTTGTTGCTCCATCGACGGCGCTCGCACGAAGCCCCCCGCGGCGGCTGGGTAACGACCACGGCCAGCTCTGCGACGGGCATGGATGCCCACAACCCAAGCGCGACTAGGGCTGGAATTAAAACTCGAAGCTCACGAGTTAAACGAGTAGCTCGCAACTCGACTCGGCTCGGCTCGAGCTCGCTGTCCAACGAGCCGAGTCGAGTTTTCGTTTTCGATAGTAAACGAGTTCAAGCTAAACGAGCCGAGTTTACGAGTACTCGCTTATCTCGTTTAACTCGGTAAAAAGAATTTCTAATGATATTCTTAGATATGTGAACATTTTTTTACTGATTATTGTAGTTTATTTATGACAAATTATTTTATGGTGACATCTTTTCATCGATTATTGTGATGATTTTATTATACGTGTCCCAAATAATGAAAAATAAGTATATATACAATACATAATGTTGACTTTTTATAGTTTTATAAAATAAAAAAAGTTAAATGAGTAGCTCGCGAGCTACTCGCGAGTTCACCGAGCCGAGCCGAGCTTGACTCGTCAATTGACCGAGCTTGAGCGAGTCGAGCCGAGCTGACTCAACTCGGCTCGAATTCCAGCCCTAAGCGCGACAAGCCTAAATTTTTTAACGGCCTTATAAGATTTTGTCGGAGTTGTGAGAAAATGACCGTCAGAGCCTGTGATACGGACCGCGCGGCGTGGAAAGAATTTCGGTCAGTTTGTCGCATGTATACTGCCCTCTAACCCCTAAATATAAAGGTCGGAGGCTCGTATTTTCGGTGGCATCTAAAACGTTTACAGGTCCACGGACTTTTACCATCTCTGCTATATACACAAAACCGGTGCAAAACTGTAAACCTGCCAAAATTTTACGGATTTAGTTTTTTACATTCTGCTAGAGATGGTCTTATTGGACTGTATTACTACAGAAGTGATGGTTGTATCATGCATAGTACTTCCGCCCCCTTATATTAATTGTTTCAAAGTTAGATAGACTTCTATCCAACTTTAAGACAATTAATATAAGACAGATGGAGTAATAAAAATAATCTGTATATGTGAGTTATATATCTATAACTCCAGCACACCAATAATCATTGGAATATCTAGGCTACGCCTACCACAGGTTACATGCATATACCCTTATCTGGTTTGGTCGTCTTCTGGCAGGCAGAACACGATAGGCTTATCCTTCCTCCGTTGGTGGGACGCGTGGAGCGGTCCGTAGTAGATTTCTGTATATAGATGTTGTCGTGCGTGGCAAAAGTGCAACACATTTGCATGAAAAATTCTTCTTAAACAATTAGTGGGCGTGGGTGAAGATATAAGCAATTAAAGCTTTCAAGGATGAAGGACCCAATAAAAAGAAAAAATGGTTTGAAAAAAAAGGCAAAAGGCGCATTTTGGTTGCCCACACACACGGCCCCTGGTATAAAAATGAGCTATTTGGTTGACTAGACTAAAGTGCCCCTAGGGGTTCTAGGGGGCGCCTGGAGATGCTCTAAGTCGCAGTGCCGTGAACTTTAAATCGCCTTAAATGTTGGAACGCTGGAATTGCTTAAATCGGCCATTTTTCTGGATCAAACTTACTCCTACGCAAAAATCCCACACGGTTTTATCGGATGGCTAGAATGATATGTGAATTCACATGAACTCCTCCACTTAATGACTCACTAATCTACAGAAATATACTTCGGTTCACAATAAATGTATATGAAAAATATGTGCGTCTATGAGTAGATTTCATTCATTGGATTCGAGATTTTTCCATAGTAACTTCCCGATTTCAACGGTGTTCGGAACTTTTTTGGACTAATTTCATCAAATTCGTCGCATATGGTCGACCGTTTGAAATACGCTTTTACGGGTAGGTTCATCTCAATGTTTCACACAATTTTTGTGTTGTAACTATGCCCATGTATTGCTACGGAAGGACAAATAAATATATCAAGCAAATACACAATGATCATTTGTCACGGCAAAACAATCACTCAAATTGTACATTTAGTGCCGTGCAACTCGCGTGCTGGTTTTAGATGTAGGGCTTTTTATCGAATTGCCCACAGCGGACCACTTGTACTCAGTTTTACTCCTAGCACTGAATCGACCTCAGTTTTGCCCCTAGTCTGTGCGCAACTACTATGGAGAGGCTGGAACGGTAAGTTTGGAGTCAACTCCGTTTCGCGAAGTGGGACCGAGGAGTCAGACTCCGTTTCGCGAAGTGGGTCCGGGTGGGACTGCCAAGTTCGTTGAAACCATCCGGAGCTTACAGGTGGGACCGCGCAGTTAGTTTACTACGCTGAATAGTTCACACCCGAGTTTTCCCCCACCACCGTCGTGCGCTGCCGCCCAATTTAGTTGACCCGCCGGTGTGCGCTGCCGCTCTCGCCGCCGCCACCACCGCACCATCCACTGCTGCGCCACGAGCACCTGCGGCACCACCACCCCCACCACCACCGCTGGGTTCGGCTTGGGGGCGAAAAGGCGGGGCAGCCCACGCGGGCCAGAGCTGTCAGCGACGCGTGGAAAAACCGTGGGCCCCCGGGTCGGTCAAAGTCTGTCGGAGTAACGGCACGCGCGTCGCAGTAAATGACCCGCCAAGGCTACAAAAGGCCCCTCACTGCTCGCCGCTCTCCCCATTCTCGCCGTTCATCTCCTCGCCCTCACCGCACAACCTCTCATCGCCCTCGCCGCACTTCACCAGACACCCCGAGACGATGCCTCGCCGACACCGTGCATGGCGCAACTTGCCGTTGTACTGCCGACCCACGGCCGCGATGCGGGGCCACAGTGACGGCGAGGAGAACGAGCAGCCGGCGCCGGAGGAGGCAGCGCCCGAGCAGCAGCTGCCGCAGGAGGAGGCCGCGCCCGAGCAGGAGCCGCTCAGCCGCCGCAGGAGGAGGCGGCGCCCGAGCAGGAGCCACCGCAGGAGGCGCAGCGCTGGAGGAGGCTCAGGAGGAGGCAGCCTATCTGGCCCGAGCAACACGCCACCGTCTACTCGTTCGAAACATGGCGGAACGAGGAGGCGTTCCACACGGTCCGCTCCTGGCTCAAGGAGGCGACGGCAGCGGCCGAAGCTGCCGCTGTTCGTGCATCCCTGGAGATCCGCCAGAGGGAGCAGGCGGAGTGCCAGGTCTACCGGCAGCTCGCCGCAACCGCGGTGTCGGATGAGCAGCAGGCGGTCGTCGCGCTGTACGAGAGCGTCCGGCGCAAGGCTGCCCTGCAGAGCGAGAGGCGGGACCGCCGCCATCCCTCCGAGCAGACGCAACTGCACCGGCTGCGGATCCGAAGCAGAGCGGAGCGGCATACGATCGCTACGCTGGCGAACCCATCGCCCTTAGCCAAGAACGACCACGAGGCGGGGCCCTCCAACATGCTGGCCTACGACGACAGTGATGAGGACGACGAGGAAGAGGAGTAGAGGACGACGTCTAGGAGGAGGGCGACGACCAGGCTGGGTGATCGCGGCGAGCCTCGGCCAACCGTAGTTTTTTTTAAAGTTTTTTCAATGTTTTTAGTTAAATTATGCCGTCTAGCTTTATGTAAAACTATCGTCGAATCTATGAATTTGAGCCTATTTCAACGAGTTCGCGTTTTTTAATTAATTTTGAGTATTTCTGAATAAAATCACGAGCAGGAATGTAGATTAAAAGCGAAAAAAATGTTTGAATAATGTTGTATGATGTCGAACGAAGTCATTCCAAAATTTTGGGCAAATGTGCTTCAAATGAGGTCTGAAGCTAGAGTAGACACCCCCGTTTCAAATTTCATGAAAGATTCGACATTGCCAAAATTATCCAAATAAATTTGAGGAGCAACTATATCACATATAACAACATTGTGTGTTGGATTCATGTCATTTTGATTTTTTTGAATAATTTATGCTCATTTGAAACCATCGCTCTATTCTCATGAGAAATGTGCTTCAAATGAGGTCTGAAGCTACGGTAAATACCCCCGTTTGGAATTTCATGAAAAATTCGACCTTGTGAAAATTATCCGATGCAAATCAATTTGAGGAGCAACTATATCACATATAACAGCATTGTACGTTGGATTCATGTCATTTTGATATTTTTTTGAATTATTTATGCTCATTTGAAAACCATCGCTCTATTCTCATGAGAAATGTGCTCCAAATGAGGTCTGAAGCTAGGGTAGACACCCCCGTTTGAAATTTCATGAAAAAATCGACCTTGCCAAAATTAACCAAATAAATTTGAGGAGCAACTATATCACATATAACAACACTATGCGTTGGATTCATGTCAGTTTTATTTTTTTTATGAATTATTTATGCTCATTTAAAACCATCGCTCTATTCTCGTGAGAAATGTGCTTCAAATGAGGACCGAAGCTAGGGTAAATACCCCCGTTTATAATTTCATGAAAAATTCGACCTTGCCAAAATTAACCAAATAAATTTGAGGATCAACTATATCACATATAATAACATTGTGCGTTGGATCCATGTCATTTTGAATTTTTTTGAATCATTTATGATTATTTGCAACCATCGCTCTATTCTCGTGAGAAATGTGCTTCAAATGAGGTCCGAAGCTAGGGTAAGTACCCCCGTTTATAATTTCATGAAAAATTCGACCTTGCCAAAATTATCCAAACAAATTTGAGGAGCAACTATATCACATATAACAACGTTGTGCGTTGGATTCATGTCATTTTGAATTTTTTTGAATTATATATGCTCATTTGCAACCATCGCTCAATTCCCGTGAGAAATGTGCTTCAAATGAGGTCCGAAGCTAGGGCAAACACCCCCGTTTATAATTTCATGAAAAATTCGACCTTGCCAAAATTATCCATAGAAATTTGAGGAGCAAGTATATCACATATAACAATGTTGTGCGTTGGATTCATGTCATTTTGATTTGTTTTGAATTATTTATGTTTATTTGCAACCATCGCTCAATTCTCGTGAGAAATGTGCTTCAAATGAGGTCCGAAGCTAGTGTAAATACCCTCATTTGTGCTTCAACATTTTTTGGCATATTTTCTAAATCAACCAAATGAATTTCCTCGACATCTATTCTACATGTATAGTGTAAATCTGAAGTTTCATTATGTTTTGAATAATTCTTCTATTTTTTATTTTTTATTTAAATAACATGGTTTAATAGAAAAATCATATGTAAAACTGATAAAAATCATCGATGTAGTAAATCTGAAGTTTCATTATATTTTTTTATTTAAATAACATGGTTTAATACTTAACAACAAAGAAATCATATGTAGAACCATCGATCCCTGTGGCCAACGTACCAACCAATCAGAGCGCAGAACGAGCGTCTCGCGGATCGCTGTGGCTGCGAGCGCATCCGTCCGATGCACGATTCCTTCTAGAAGGCGTCGATCCAACAGCCCAGGTCGAATCTCCGTGTTTCCTTCTAGAAGCTTTTCGGGTGGTCAAACAGAGGGGTGACAAAGCTTGAAATGAGCATACATAATTCAAAAAAAAAATCGAAAAAATATGTTGCCGACGCACATAGTAGTGTTATGTCATATAGTAACGAGAAAAAAATATAAACTTGTCTTATAAAGAATGGAACGAAAAATCCTTGTGTAACATGTGATATCTTGAACAGTCTAGTAGAGAGTTCAAGATAATGAGATGAGTTTCAAACCTTTGGAACACAAATATGGTCAAAATCTCACCAAAGCTTCATTTTGGTGTGACTAAGAAAGATCCAAAGTTATTTTTTTATTTTGATGTTTTAAACTTGTTTTATTTACGATTTTCGATTAAAATCATTATTATTCAAAAGAAAATAAATAATACGAATATTCATCCAATAAATTTTCAGGCTTCAGAATTGCATTATATAGGTCTAATACAAGTCTAGTAAAAATATAAATAGGATTTATAAACATTAGAACGAAAGCCATCACTAAAATGAGATTCCTCGAATACAGGAGTAGAGATTTATAAGAATATGAGGTGGAAATATTGTGAATCTTCCGAAGAGGTGGGTTCTACCTTTTTGTTTTGTGTTCCTATGGGCTATCCTAGCACAACCAAGCAAATAGTTCCACATTGCTACCCCCTTTCGACGCCGTTACCGCATGTTTCCGTATAAGTCCGGTATTTCTCCAGCGGGTAGGGTTTCACCGGGAGGGGAGCTACGGAGCGTCTGGATCCCAACACAAGCTAGGGGGTTATGATAGTATAGGTGTGTTGTGTGCTTTGGATGTCCAAGATCGCTCTCCGGGGTGTGACCCGCTTCACCGGCATCCATTTCTCTCTCGTGAGCTTTTATAGGGTGAAACTCCTGTATCAGACCAAACATCCTGAATCTTCCGAAGAAGTGGGTTCTACGTTTTTGTTTTTTTGTTCCTATGGGCTATCCTAGCACAACCAAGCAAATATTTACACATTGCTACCCCCTTTCGACGCAGTTACCGCGTGTTTCCGTATAAGTCAGGTATTTCTCCAGCGGGGCTAGGGTTTCACCGGGAGGGGGTCTACGGAGTGTCTGGATCCCAACAAAAACTAGGCAGTGCCATACCATGTTAGTATAGGTGTGTTGTGTGATTTGGATGTCAAAGATTGCTCTCCGGGGTGTGACCCGCTTCACCGGCATCCACTTCTCTCTCGTGAGCGCTTATAGGGTGAAACTCCTGTATCGGACCAAACATCGTGAATCTTTCGAAGGGGTGGGTTCTACCTTTATGTTTTGTGTTCCTATGGGATATCCTAACACAACCAAGAAAATAGTTCCACATTCCTACCCCCTTTCGACGCAGTTACCGTGTGTTTCCGTATAAATCAGGTATTTCTCCAGCGGGGCTAGGGTTTCACCGGGAGGGGGGCTACGGAGTGTCTGGATCCCAACATAAGCTAGGGGGTGCCATAACATGTTAGTATAGGTGTGTTGTGTGCTTTGGATGTCAGAGATTGCTCTACGGGGTGTGACCCGCTTCACCGGCATCCACTTCTCTCTCGTGAGCGCTTATAGGGTGAAACTCCTGTATCGGACCAAACATCCTAAATCTTCCGAAGAGGTGGGTTCTACCTTTTTGTTTTGTGTTCCTATGGGCTATCCTAGCACAACCAAGCAAATAGTTCCACATTGCTACCCCTTTCGACGCAGTTACCGCGTGTTTCCGTATAAGTCCGGTATTTCTCCAGCGGGGCTAGGGTTTCACCGGGAGGGGGGCTACGGAGTGTCTGGATCCCAACAAAAGCTAGGGGGTGCCATACCATGTTAGTATAGGTGTGTTGTGTGCTTTGGATGTCAAAGATTGCTCTCCGGGATGTGACCCGCTTCACCGGCATCCACTTCTCTCTCGTGAGCGCTTATAGGGTGAAACTCCTGTATCGGACCAAACATCGTGAATCTTCCGAAGAGGTGGGTTCTACCTTTTTTTTGTGTTCCTATGGGCTATCCTAGCACAACCAAGCAATTATATCTAAAAATGTCTAGAAATGACATGGCCGAGTAGTGCAGACAGCACCCGTCTAAACTATTGTACATGCCTTAAAAACAGAGGGAACCAGATCCTGTTACTTTGCCCACCTTATGTTCTGTGACTTTCTCCCATGATACGTGGGTCCGGTGTGTGATGGGCTCCATTTGTCAGTGACCTAAAGTCAGAGGATCGCGTTCCCGCACAGAGAAGCGCTCGTCTCAGCGTCTGCAGGCCGTTGCCGCCGTAGTTTGCATGCATGGACTCGATCTGCACCGTTCCTTACGATCGAACGATCGAAAATGAAGCGGTGCATGGACTGGGTGTTTTGTCTCAATGTAACTGCATGCAACAACGGACACTGTCTAGTGGGGCCCCGTTCACCAGCACGGTGCATGCACGCCTCATTTTTTCAGAGTAAACAACGTGGCAGAAGAAGAAAATAGTTAACGTCGCGTCGCATTTGCAGCAGCCATGCACGCCTTGTTTCAAAAACACGAGTCGCGTCGCATTTGCAGCGACGCAGCCCTCCACGCCTCGTTTCAGAAACACGAGTCGCGTCGCATCTGCAGCGACGCAGCCCTGTACGCCTCGTTTTCAGAAGATACGCATCAATGCATATGCAGCGAGGCAGGATTTGGCGTGAGACTTTGGACTTTCTTCTCTTCACCTCTTTAATACACGCATGCAACGTCGAATCACTTCGACTGACGAATGCACACGCGCTCGTACTCCGTATCACTAGCTGTCCGGCCTACGCCTACGCCTATGCCTGTTCTACACCGCTTTGACCATGCATCGACTATTCTACACTGCATCCAATGTGTTCACACAGTTTGCTTCATCTACCCAAATAAATTCACGTCTAATCGTGTCTTTAAATAGTCCTTTTCACTCGTCCTCCATATTATCATCCCTCTCCAGCCCTTTGCCCTTCTCTCCCTTCAAGCCGTAACAATGTCTTCCTACTCACTCCCTTCAAGCCCGGAGTCGGTCTCCCACGAGGACAACCACCCCAAGGCTCGGCCTTGGTACGAGGCCGAGTGGCCCGAGGCGGAGTCGGACGTCTCTCCCAAACGGGAGCGATCGCCGACGCCTCCCTTCGTCCACCGCCCCGTCCCTTCCACCACCACCAAGACATTGGACATCTCCCCCAAGACGAACCGCCGCCTCAAGAGACTAGAGCGGCTGGAGGTGAAGGAGTTGAAGGCGCAGGAGAAGAATGAGGCGAAGGAGGAGGCGAAGGCTTTCCGGGCCAGCATCAAGCGGTCCCGTGAGAGGCAGGAGGAGAGGATGCGAGCGGAGAACCGCCGCGCCCGGATCAAGCAGGAGATGGAGATCCGGGCGGCGGAGTGGAGGAAGTAGGGCGGCGCCGGAGGGCGGGAAGGGCTCCCGCATGCATGCAGAGCGGGAGAAGTTAGGGCTAGGCCTTTTTTTTAGTTAAATGTAATGTTTCTCGGGCCCCATTGAATATATGTAAAGTGGGTCTAGTTATCCTTTCTAAGTATGTTTAATTATATATAAGCCCTATATATAAAGTTATGTTCTTATATTTGCCCAAATGTACCCACTGTTTAGAAGTTTTATCGTTTCTAATCATCGCTTTAAAATCTGCACATTGTAAACAAAATTTATATATAAGAGATGTGCTGCATTATGTTTTCTAAGATAACATACAAATTTGAGTTGATCACAGTATATATTTTATATTATTAATACGAATAACTTGATGGTTTAATAAATGGATAATCCGTAGTCTGCATGTAGTGATTAATAAATATAAATGGATAATGTGTAGTCTGCATGTTGACATTGGGCCTCATGTGACATTGGGCCGCAAGCAACGGTCAACAGGTGGGGCCCACATGCAGCGCCAACCGTCAACAGCTGGGGCACACAAACCGCGCCAACGGTTCTATGATGGGTCCCACAGGTCAGGATGCTAACGGGGGCAGAAAGTAACGGTGAGAGCAGCGAAAGGAGTCGTTGCGCACTGACTAGGGGCAAAACTGAGGTCGATTCAGCGCTAGGGGTAAAACTGAGATCGTGGTGCCAACTGAGGGCACCTTATTAAATATCCCTTAGATGTATTGGAGCAACACCGGTATATTTTCAGCACCCCTTCTTTGGCGAGAGAGAAATGCAAAAACGGTTAAAACTACAAAATTCCAAATAATCAGTTCAACATTATCTAAACCGACCTGCAGTAGTCCTAGATAATGAAAATTGCGGGTAACTAGCGATCTAGCATTTGTGTGAACACTATGTATATATGCATATGACTTGACAAGAAACAATGGTAGATTTGTGTGATATTTTGAACATAGGTGACTGATAGAACAACGAAGGAAACATTGTCTTAAGATATTAATAAAATAAATATGTTCCAAGTCGTGAATGTATCACATTTCCACTTCTTTGCGCGCTTCTGTTGCGAGGAGATTTGATGTCAAACAATGGTTTATTGATTATTCTTCAAACTTCACTCAACAAAGTTTCATACAATGAGCAAGTGTTCTGCAAACATGTCAAGTATACATATGTCATATATAGATGAATCGCCGTAGAAGCATGTCATGCAAAGTTGTACTCCCTTCGTCCCAGAATAAATGCCGCAGGGGAATGAAAATTTGTATTGTGGTACATTTTATACATCAGCCATCTAAAAGTGAAATAGTTTCGTTCCCGTCCACCAAGGACCTTGTCCCTTTGTCCCCGTCCCCGTCCGAGCTCGTGGACGTAACTTCCCTCCATCCTCGTCCGAGCTTGTGGGCGTGCAGGAGATCGATCTGGGAACTCATCGCGCCCCCTCGTACGGACTCGACCTCATCGCGCCAGCATCGGAGCTCGACCAAGGGGTCGGCACACCGGTGTGATCGTCCCCGTCTCGGCTATCTGACGCCCTTCGACTGTACTTGGTCTCGGCAGAGCATCGTCTTTTGGCTACGCCACCGGCACTAGTGTCGTCGCATGGACTCGGCTATCTGATACCCTTCATATGTGCTAGTGATGTCGACGTCTCTCGGTGTGCTCATGTTGTGGTGCCCTCATCTCTGCTATCTGCTCCCCGTACTTCCTGGGGTGGCATCGGCTTGCGTTGCCCTTCAACCACGGGTCGGCACACCGGTGTCGTCGTCCCAGTCTTGGCTATTTTACGCCCTTCGGCTGTGCACGGACTACGGCTACGCCGACACCACACTGGTGATGTCCTTTCGGCTGCTTGCTTTCGGTGCTGAGGCTCTCACTGGAGATCCTCCCCTAGCGGCCGGCTCAAGTTCTCGAAGTGCCGGACTCACAGGGGTTTCGGTGGGCTTCATTGCTTACCTCCCCTCCTTTCGTTTTTTCTCTCTTGTTTCTAATTATCTTTAATTTTCCGTGTTTTACCTTCTCCTCCCTTGTATCCCCCTGTGAATTTTCTATTCGTTGTAAGAACATGGCCTGCCAGGCTGCTTTCGATGAATGAAACAAGCGGTGGGAATTTTCCCCTGCGAATCTCGGGAAAAAAGAAAGATAATTTCTAAAAGAAAAGAAACACTACGAAAATGGCCCATTGTTGCATGGTTACCCCCATTTTCTTCAGTGCCATTGCACGTTTACACGATTTCCTGCAGTCCAGCATTATAACTGTCCGTTCTACCATTGACCCAAGGCTCTAGTGTAGAACCGTTTTGACCTTTTGAGGCATCCTGGAGTACAACGAAGGACTCTCGGAGCACTGGCTGGCAATAGCTGACCAGAAAAACCGGCTCTTTGGACCAAGCTAGCCCTACAATGTGGCTTACGCAACAGTTATAGTCAATCGTACTAACGATAACAAACGAGGACACGGCACGCCCTTCACCCTGATGCTGCTGCTTTCCCCTATATATATAGAACAACCCTCAAATAACGGCAAGACCATCCAAGATAGACAACCAACACAGTCGTGCTCTTCATAGTGAAAAGCTAAGCTAGTAGAAAGGAAGCTTTGCATCGTGGGGGATTGTTGGAATGTTATGGGCTATAATATGGGCTCACATGTCTAGCCCATTAAACCCACTAAAAATCCTGAAATTGTCATGGCCCATTCATGAATAATAAGTGGAGTGAGTGGGACTAAAGTTTAGTCCCACATTGCTAGTTTGAAGAGAGTGGAAGCACCTTATAAGGTGAGCCATTCTAGCTCATGTATGAGTAGGCAAGGCAAGAGGAGAGGTGTGCCACACGCGCGCTCCTCCTCCGCCGCCCGCCTCGCCACGCCTCGCCTCGCCTCGCCTCGTCACGACGCGCCGCGGGTTGCGGGAATGAGCCGAGAGCGTTTATTTTGTCGATTGGGAAAATTTAATGGGTCATTTAATTTGGTAATTGACGGACGCGTTAATTCCAAAACCGTTTCCGTTTCCTTTCTGGATCGTGGAGCCGAACCGACTCAGACGTGGGGTTACGCCCACGTCTCTCCCAGCCCGCATATAAATACGCGCATACGGTAAACCCTAGCCACTACTTCGTCATATGGTTTCGCACCACCGTTCCAAAGCACTGCGCCGCCAATCAAGTCTTCTCCATCCCTCCTTCCGGCGTGCACCGCGAGAAGGGACAGCAGGCCTCCGGAACCCCGCCTCTTGTGATCCTGTACGGGAGAGGGGCGATCAGGTTTTTGGGGAGCGCACTCGCGCGACTGCTGACGGCGACTACTTCCCCGACGACGACTTCTTCCCCGACCTCGGCAACCTCTTCATCAACGACATGGCCGACACCGGGGACAACAACAACGGCGGTGCCGCTACCGCTCCATCGTACGTATCTCTCTTTCATATGTATGAGATGTTACTGGAATTCGTATGTCTAGTACTTGCAATAGATTGTATCAATCTGTCTACTGTGCTAGATCTAGACGTTTGCATGATTACTGTATTTGCTACTGTCACAATTTATCTGCTGCTATTTCGAATTAAATCATGTGCTAAATTGCTAATATATTCAACAATCCAAAAACCTGATTATAGGCAATTTCTTGCACCTGCGCCGTCTGTCATTGCGGCGACAAGGCCAGTCCCTTTCAAGGGCGTGGACTTTAAGAGGTGGCGCACGAGAGCAGTGCTATGGTTTCAAACCTTGCGCTGCTATGCGGCCACCAAGGGCAAGCCTGAGGGCGATCTCAATCCAGCACAGCTGGAGGCCTTTGAGGATATGGACACTATGTTTAAAAGTGCCCTCCTCGGTATTATCGATGATTCCATCGTGGATCCGTATATGTCGTTTGATAACGGCAAGGATATGTGGGCTGCACTCGAGGCCAAATTTGGGGCCTCGGATGCTGGCAGCGAGCTGTATGTCATGGAGCAATTCTATGACTACAGGATGACTGATGAGCGCTCTGTTGTTCAACAGGCTCATGAGATACAGTCACTCGCTAAAGAACTTGAGCACTTTAAGTGTATGTTACCGGACAAGTTTGTGGCCGGAGGCATTATTGCCAAGCTTCCATCTTCATGGAGCACCTTTGCTACTTCTCTAAAACACAAGAGACAGGAGTTTTCCGTAATGGACCTCATCGGATCTCTTGATGTGGAAGAGAAGGCGAGAGCAAAGGATACACGTGCTCGGGTTGCTGAGGTAGGTTCTTCTGCTCATGTGGTACAGAAGAAACATTACCCGCCCAACAAGCCTAAATATATCAAGAAGAAATCCGAGGGTAAAGGCAAGCCCGATGGCAAGTTTAAGCCGTCGCACTCTACCAACTTCAAGAAGAGAAAGGGATCATGTCACGTCTGCGGTGAACTGACCCACTGGGCTCCAAAGTGCCCTAAGCGTTACGAGCTGCAGCAGCAGGAGAACAGCGGCAAGACCGCCAATGTTGTCATGGCTGACACTGAGATGAAGGACTCTGGGTACGGTATAGTTCCCACTATTCTTTCAGTTTGTCATTCACCTGAATGGTTAATTGACACAGGTGCCAATGTACATGTTTGTGCTGATGCTTCTATGTTCTCTTCTTATCAGGTCACAGGGACTTCCCCCGTGCTGATGGGGAACGGGTCACATGCTACTGTTCGTGGTGTTGGTACGGTCGATCTGAAGTTTACTTCGGGGAAGATCGTGCGGCTGAAGAACGTTCATCATGTGCCCTCCATCAATAAAAATCTCGTCAGCGGCTCACGTTTATGTCGAGATGGTTTTAAGTTGGTTTTCGAGTCTAATAAAGTTGTAATTTCCAAGTATGGACAATTTATTGGTAAAGGCTATGAGTGCGGAGGCTTGTTCCGCTTATCCTTGTCAGATATTTGCACCAAAGTTATTAATAATGTTTGCCACGATAATGATTGTGATGTTTGGCATTCGCGACTTTGTCATATTAATTTTGGTTGCATGACGCGGTTAGCAAATATGAGTTTAATTCCGAAATTCAGTACTATTAAAGGTTCCAAATGTCAAGTGTGTGTTCAAGCTAAACAACCTCGCAAGTCTCACAAGACCGCGGAGGCGAGAGACTTGGCACCACTAGAACTTATACATTCTGATCTTTGTGAGATGAATGGCGTATTGACAAAAGGTGGAAAGAAATATTTCATGACACTTATTGATGACTCCACTAGATATTGTTATGTGTATCTTCTGAAATCTAAAGATGAAGCTTTAACTTATTTCAAGAACTATAAGGCCGAAGCAGAGAACCAACTTGATCGTAAAATTAAACGGCTTAGGTCTGATCGTGGTGGAGAGTATTTTTCCAACGAGTTTAATTCTTTTTGTGCTGAACACGGTATTATTCATGAGAGGACGCCTCCCTACTCACCTCAGTCAAATGGGGTGGCTGAAAGAAAGAACCGAACGTTGTCTGATTTGGTTAACGCCATGTTAGACACTTCAGGTCTCTCCAAGGCATGGTGGGGGGAGGCGCTAATGACTGCATGTCATGTCCTAAACCGAGTTCCCACAAAGAATAAAACCATTACTCCATTTGAGGAATGGGAAAGGAAAAGGTTAAAACTCTCCTACCTACGTACTTGGGGTTGTTTGGCGAAAGTCAATATACCAATTCCCAAGAAGCGCAAGCTTGGACCTAAAACCGTAGATTGTGTTCTTCTGGGCTATGCTTTTAATAGCATTGGTTATAGATTCTTGGTAGTAAAATCTGAGGTATCCGACATGCATGTTGGTACGATTATGGAGTCGAATGATGCGACTTTCTTTGAGAACATATTTCCTATGAAGGATATGTCTAGCTCATCAAATCAGGAGAAACCTGTTTCATCTAGTCAGGAATTAGCTGAGATTCCTGAATCCACCATTCCGATAGAACACGTTGAGAATCCCGAGGAGGATGACAATGAAGTTCCTGTAAGGAGCAAGAGACAGAGGACTGCAAAGTCCTTTGGTAATGATTTCATTGTGTACCTCGTGGATGACACACCCAGGACTATTTCAGAAGCTTATGCATCTCTTGATGCCGACTACTGGAAGGAGGCTGTTCGTTGCGAGATGGATTCCATCTTGGCTAACGGAACTTGGGAAATCACTGATCGTCCTTATGGGTGTAAACCTGTAGGATGTAAGTGGGTGTTCAAGAAAAAGCTTAGGCCTGATGGTACAATTGAAAAGTACAAGGCAAGGCTTGTGGCCAAGGGTTATACCCAGAAAGAAGGTGAAGACTTCTTTGATACTTACTCACCTGTGGCTAGACTGACCACTATTCGTGTGCTACTATCACTAGCTGCCTCGCACGGTCTTCTCGTTCATCAAATGGACGTTAAGACGGCTTTCCTTAATGGAGAGTTGGACGAGGAAATTTACATGGAGCAGCCAGATGGTTTTGTAGTACCCGGTCAGGAAGGCAAGGTGTGTAAGTTATTGAAGTCATTATACGGCCTCAAGCAAGCACCTAAGCAATGGCACGAGAAGTTTGAAAGGACTTTGACTGCTGAAGGCTTTGTTGTAAACGAAGCTGATAAGTGTGTGTACTATCGCCATGGTGGGGGTGAGGGAGTTATTCTATGTCTGTATGTCGATGACATATTGATTTTTGGGACCAATCTTGATTTAATCAAGGAAGTTAAGGATTTCTTATCTCGCTGTTTTGAGATGAAGGATCTAGGAGTAGCTGATGTTATCTTGAACATCAAGCTATTGAAAGATGATAATGGTGGGATCACACTGCTTCAATCTCACTATGTGGAAAAGGTCTTGAGTCGCTTCGGGTATAGTGACTGCAAGCCTTCTTCAACTCCATATGATGCTAGTTTGTTGCTTCGAAAGAATCAACGGATTACTAGAGATCAACTGAGATATTCTCAGATTATAGGCTCGCTTATGTATTTAGCGAGTGCCACGAGGCCTGACATCTCTTTTGCTGTGAGCAAATTGAGCCGGTTTGTTTCCAATCCGGGAGATGATCATTGGCGTGCGCTTGAGAGAGTTATGCGCTATTTAAAAGGCACTGCGAGCTATGGAATTCACTATACCGGAAACCCGAGGGTTATGGAAGGATATAGTGATTCTAATTGGATATCTGATGCTGATGAGCTTAAGGCCACTAGTGGTTATGTTTTTACACTTGGTGGTGGCGCTGTTTCCTGGAAGTCTTGCAAGCAGACCATCTTAACGAGGTCAACTATGGAAGCAGAACTCGCAGCATTAGACACAGCCACTGTTGAGGCAGAGTGGCTTCGTGAGCTCTTGATGGACTTGCCTATGGTTGAAAAACCAATACCCGCAATCCTAATGAACTGTGATAATCAAACTGTGATCGCCAAAGTGAACAGTTCTAAGGATAATGCAAAGTCATCAAGACATGTGAAGAGGAGATTAAAATCTGTCAGGAAATTGAAGAACTCCGGAGTTATTGCGTTGGATTATATCCAAACGTCTATGAACTTGGCAGATCCCTTCACAAAGGGTTTATCACGGAATGTGATAGAGAATGCATCGAGGGAGATGGGTTTGAGACCCACGTTATGAGTTGCCCACAGTGGTAACCCACTCTATGTGATCGGAGATCCCGTGAATTAGAAGTGGGAGACAAGCTGTTGGTCGGCTGAGAGGAGAGTATCCTTATATTTTATTCCACTCCATAAAAGATGCAATACTCTCCTGATCTGTACGGTAGGTTGACATTTGTCTTAATGTGTTCCAAGTGGCTTATTTATATAAGCAGAGATGTGTCCTACAGAACATCTCCTGAGGAACTCACCTATATGAGTCTGACTGTTAAACGTCGCAGTCTATGAGAATCGGGTGCTCTCTAATAAACTCATGAAAGGCCTTCGGAGTATGACGCATACGCTCCAAACCGCGGGGAAGCCTTGCGGCAGCCTAGTATCGGTTCAGACGTTGTGTGAAACTGGTATCACAGCAAACTTGTAGTTCAAGGCATAGTCCACTATTCAAGTTGTGAACTAGTGAAGCATGATGTTCTAAGTGGAAGTTCAACTTAACAGTCTCCACTAACACCGGTATATAAACAATGTTTTGGAACAGAGTTTATGAAATGTGCTAATGACACTTTGTGGGGGATTGTTGGAATGTTATGGGCTATAATATGGGCTCACATGTCTAGCCCATTAAGCCCACTAAAAATCCTGAAATTGTCATGGCCCATTCATGAATAATAAGTGGAGTGAGTGGGACTAAAGTTTAGTCCCACATTGCTAGTTTGAAGAGAGTGGAAGCACCTTATAAGGTGAGCCATTCTAGCTCATGTATGAGTAGGCAAGGCAAGAGGAGAGGTGTGCCACACGCGCGCTCCTCCTCCTCCGCCGCCCGCCTCGCCACGCCTCGCCACGCCTCGCCTCGTCACGACGCGCCGCGGGTTGCGGGAATGAGCCGAGCCGAGAGCGTTTATTTTGTCGATTGGGAAAATTTAATGAGTCATTTAATTTGGTAATTGACGGACGCGTTAATTCCAAAACCGTTTCCGTTTCCTTTCTGGATCGTGGAGCCGAACCGACTCAGACGTGGGGTTACGCCCACGTCTCTCCCAGCCCGCATATAAATACGCGCATACGGTAAACCCTAGCCACTACTTCGTCATATGGTTTCGCACCACCGTTCCAAAGCACTGCGCCGCCAATCAAGTCTTCTCCATCCCTCCTTCCGGCGTGCACCGCGAGAAGGGACAGCAGGCCTCCGGAACCCCGCCTCTTGTGATCCTGTACGGGAGAGGGGCGATCAGGTTTTTGGGGAGCGCACTCGCGCGACTGCTGACGGCGACTACTTCCCCGACGACGACTTCTTCCCCGACCTCGGCAACCTCTTCATCAACGACATGGCCGACACCGGGGACAACAACAACGGCGGTGCCGCTACCGCTCCATCGTACGTATCTCTCTTTCATATGTATGAGATGTTACTGGAATTCGTATGTCTAGTACTTGCAATAGATTGTATCAATCTGTCTACTGTGCTAGATCTAGACGTTTGCATGATTACTGTATTTGCTACTGTCACAATTTATCTGCTGCTATTTCGAATTAAATCATGTGCTAAATTGCTAATATATTCAACACGGTGTGATGGCTGCCATGGTTGGGATTGGGAACACGGTGTTGCTCATCCTTGTTCTCATCGGCGTCGTCCTCGTCCAGCCAAGCTTCGCCATGCCTCCTCCTCCTGTGCAGGCCGGCCGTGTGTTGCGCTTGAACGCGTCGAACATCCATACCATCTTCCGTTCCAGGAGCACTAAAGATGTCATCGCCGATATCAATGTCGATGCCACCGGCAATGTCAGAGTTGTCACAATGCCTGCTGCGGTTCCCAGCGGGCCAATCCGCCTGCAAGTATCTCCCGTCGAAGGCCTTCGCGATGCCTTCGCTGGCTTGGTAGGTGACGTTGTTGACATGGTGGTAGGATTTGAAATCGAGCCAGGAGAAGTAGTCGTAGCTCTGGATGGCAATATCAATGATGATGGTGGATCTGCCAGCCGTTAACGTCGTTCTTGATAACGTCGGGCAGTGCTTAAACTATAGCTAAATAAACCGTCATATAATGCCTTGTAACTTCTGGCCGGAGCAGGAGCTAGCTAGACTTAGCTTTGCTTACCTGCAGGCCGGTGGTTTGTCGATCGTGTATGGTTGGTCATGCATGCACTATCCTTGCAAGCTTATTACCGGTGCGTTGTCACCGGATGATGATAAATAAATATATTTATGTATAAGTACTGTATTATTTATCTTTGTTTGCTCTTCTGCTGATATCTATGCCCTAAAAATTAAATTAATATGACCAGAAATGTTGATGTTAATCATGACATGTATACCCAGAAGTGATATATATACTCCCGTATGATATACCTAGAATTTATGTAGAGTGAAATGCATCCACGACAACTCAAAAAGTCAAAATCAGCCTATAGCATATATATATGATAGAGGATAACACTAGTGGAAAACAGGCCGTTTGGCCGATCGACCGCATACCAATGTACCCACTAGTGAAAAAAAGGCTAACAGTACCGGTTTCAGAGGGCTTCTAGTACCGGTTGGACAACCGGTACTAATTAATCGGTACTAAAGGCCCACCAGCCTTTAGTACCGGTCGCTCACAGACCTGTATTAAATGGGCCATCACGTAGCCCAAGAGGAGAACCCGCGGTCCATGTTCCTTTGGTACCGATTCCTATTACGAACCGCTACCAAAGGTTTTTTGTTTTTTTTTCTCCTTTTTCCCCAAATAATCCTTTAATACTCATTTTAATTATTTCTATTTTTAACCACCTAAACTCACATTTATCATCCATCATTCTTAATTTTAATCTAATTTACTTCCTTATACTAACACTTCCCGCAGAGGTCATACATCCTCACACTAATTCCGCACTAGCACGCTTAACTTCTTAATTCCTTTCCTACGAGCTACCTACAAAGAAGAGATACTTACCTGACAATAGTATGCTATCAATCCTATTAACCCATAGACTATGATGTCACACAGATTTATTTTATGAATCAAAACAATTATTTAAATAAAAAGAAATGAATCATTAATAATATATTGAATTAAAATATTCTTAAATGGAAATAATAATTAACTTATTTGTCCCTTTTCATTTAATATTGAATAATTCATATATGCAATTCCGTAAATTTAAATTTCACAAATAATAAGTCGAAATCGATTAGAAAAACGAGTGAAATCCAAATATGAGACATCCATAAGCTAACTCTTGTCTGATCTAGTACTTTTAAGCTATAAGTCATGAAACTCCCTAGAGAGAAGTTGATACTCGTGAAGTAGGTCACACCCTGAAGTGCAGTGTCTGTCATGGAACTCCCTAGAGAAATGTTTCTCACTGTGGATATCTATTGAAATAGGTAGTTGAGTATCGAAAAATGATTTTTGACAAAATTTATGAGCAAATTACGAGGCACATGTAGTTCAAATTTGTCCCGTTTCCACCTGAATCTACAGAAACTTGTGATTTTAAAAAGAGGTGGATGGAAATCTTTTCTTAGAAAACAGATTGTTTATTTGGTTATATCATATGTCCTAGCATGTTAAAAAAATTAAGCCCCCAAATTTTGCAACATGTTTGTGGTAGCTCCTTCACAAAAAACCCCATTTCTGACACTCCCAAAATGGAAAATAGTTTTTTTATTCAGTTAAAAAATACTTCCTTTGTAAACATTGTTCGTGCTTCCAAGATGCATGGTTGTGTGCAATATGGGCGCATTATTAATTTTAATCTAATTTACTCCCTTATACTAACACTTCCCGCAGAGGTCATACATCCTCACACTAATTCCGCACTAGCACGCTTAACTTCTTAATTCCTTTCCTACGAGCTACCTACAAAGAAGAGATACTTACCTGACAATAGTATGCTATCAATCCTATTAACCCATAGACTATGATGTCACACAGATTTATTTTATGAATCAAAACAATTATTTAAATAAAAAGAAATGAATCATTAATAATATATTGAATTAAAATATTCTTAAATGGAAATAATAATTAACTTATTTGTCCCTTTTCATTTAATATTGAATAATTCATATATGCAATTCCGTAAATTTAAATTTCACAAATAATAAGTCGAAATCGATTAGAAAAACGAGTGAAATCCAAATATGAGACATCCATAAGCTAACTCTTGTCTGATCTAGTACTTTTAAGCTATAAGTCATGAAACTCCCTAGAGAGAAGTTGATACTCGTGAAGTAGGTCACACCCTGAAGTGTAGTGTCTGTCATGGAACTCCCTAGAGAAATGTTTCTCACTGTGGATATCTATTGAAATAGGTAGTTGAGTATCGAAAAATGATTTTTGACAAAATTTATGAGCAAATTACGAGGCACATGTAGTTCAAATTTGTCCCGTTTCCACCTGAATCTGCAGAAACTTGTGATTTTAAAAAGAGGTGGATGGAAATCTTTTCTTAGAAAACAGATTGTTTATTTGGTTATATCATATGTCCTAGCATGTTAAAAAAATTAAGCCCCCAAATTTTGCAACATGTTTGTGGTAGCTCCTTCACAAAAAACCCCATTTCTGACACTCCCAAAATGGAAAATAGTTTTTTTATTCAGTTAAAAAAAATACTTCCTTTGTAAACATTGTTCGTGCTTCCAAGATGCATGGTTGTGTGCAATATGGGCTCATTATAACAAACTATGTCATGTATTTGTCCATAACACCCGTCATTTCAACCGAAACTCTAGAATATTAGGAGGAGATAGCTCATTTTTTATGAACACTTTTTCAACAGAACTGCCGTAATGCAAGTTTATTATTTTTGGTGGATACTAAGACATATGTAATGACACCACGTGAAGGTCTCACGTTATTTAGGGTTTTTTTTTGAATTTTCTAGAATTTTCTGAGTCCGTTTTAGGAGAAAGTCAAGACAGAGGGCATGACCGTTCGTAGCTAGGGGTTGTATATTCAGAAAATAATTGTGGATATCTATAAAATAGGTAGTTGAGTACCTAAAAATGATTCTTTCCAAAATTCATGAGCAAATTACGAGGCACCTCTAGTTCAAATTTGTCCCGTTTCAAAAACTTGTGATTTTCAAAAGAGGTGGACGGTAATCTTTTCTTAGAAAAAAATATTGTTTAGTTTGCTACATCACATGTCCTAGCATTTAAAAAAATTAACCCCCAAGTTTTGTAACATGTTTGTGGTAGGTCCTTCACAAAAAAACCCATTTCAGACACTCCAAAAATGGGAAATATATTTTTATTCAGTTAAAAAAAACTTCCTTCGTAAACATTGTCCGAGCTTCAAAGATGCATGTTTGTGTGCAATATGGGCTCATTATAACAAACTACCCCATGTATTTGGCCATAACACCCGTCATTTCAACCGAAACCCTAAAATGTTAGGAGGAGATAGCTCTTTTTGTGAACACTTTTTCAACAGAACTGTCATAATGCAAGTTTATTACTTTGGGTGGATACTAGGACATATGTAATGACACCACGCGAAGGTCTCGCATTATTTAGGGTTTTTTTTGAATTTTCTGGAATTTTGTCAGCCCGTTTTAGCGCGGGCTGCTGCCTGCAATATGGGCTCATTATAACAAACTATGCCATGTATTTGGAAAGTGAACCCTCGATTTGGAGCCCAACGGAGATTAGCTTCATTGGAAAGGAGCTTCGGGATAAATCTCCGCGCTATTGTGTTCGGTTATTTCTCAACTTGCTTACATACCTAGTGCTAGTACTATTTTTCACCTATGCAAACATGAGATAAATATATAGAGATCGCAATAAAATCTTGCTCACATCATACTACTTAAACATGAACATATAAATATAGATACATATAAAAGTATTCGATCTACAGATCACAAGAGACCCGTACTACTACATCGTAGAGAGATATACATAATAGAAATCACATGATCGACCCGGAATCACTACCTCACATCATAGGAGTCGCGTGAATCGTCATCATCATCAGCTGGTGTTGCCGGTGCGAGGTGACGCTGCCCAAGGTTGACGAATCGAATAATGCGGTACACCTCGTATGAAACGTGAGCATCTATGGAGGCATACAAAATGTTCTTGCCGTGAAGTGGGGTCGTATCCCACTCCTTGTGGTTCTCGATCTTGTTCTTCATATCACCGTACCAGTCGTCGATCAAATCCACTGCCATATGACTTGAAGTCTTTTAATGCCGAGGCCTGAATATCTCCTGGATATCAATGTGTCAGTCAGCCGGTATCTCAATTCCGAAGCTTTTACTCATCTTGATCTTGTCGTTGTTTGTATCAATGATAACAAAACGAATGCCGCTGCGGCAAAGGAAGTCCATGAGGGCTGGGCACTTCTTACTACTACTGCAACAACAAGTTAGCATGGAACAAATTTTTATTAACAATAACCTACTTCTGATTACTTCTTGTTAATTACTACTGCAACAACTACCTGCATATTGCAACACGGATTTGCCAATATGCAACAAGCCGCCACCATATGCATGAACTATATATAAACCTATGTCATGGATATATGTTTTCAATGGGGATCGGACATGTTGCTATCCTATGCAATTTTTATCATAATAAACCTATGCAATTTTCCATAGATCACGCGCATATATGATTCAAATGGGGATCGGATTGCTATCCTATGCAATTTTCATCAACCTACGATGCATGGATCAAGGCCCAAAACGTACCTTGCCCATTGGAAGACCAAGACATTCTTTCTAAAGGAAAATTGGATGACCGCAACATCCTTCCCATCGCGCGGGTACTCAAGATCAAGCCCGATGAAATTCTCTTGATCCGTCGCGCTTTCAACCCATCCTTTGAATGTGGCAAGATATCCCGGCATCTTGGCGCTATCGTTGGTGTAGATACTCTTCCCCCCTCCCCAGTGCCCACTACGGCGGAGGTTGCCCCGGCCGCATCGCTCGGGGGCCCTCGTACATATTCTTGATCTGGGACAGGAACGACATGTGGGAAAGAGTACTTACTTGATGTCCATGTATCAGATCGGACCCATCCTCTGATTTTAGACCGCAGACAAGCGAAGGTTAATTATGACAACGTGCATGTAGCTTAAATAGTAGTAAATTCGTTATTAGGGATTATCTTCTAGGCTAAAACTTTAATCTTCAGAATGGATATTTTTTAAATACGTAGTTATTAGCTCTTCTTGCAAAGTAAATGCACAATCTTCTTTTCACCAATGAGTCACGGCACTGTTCCACAAATCGTTCTAGAAAAATATTATAACCGTGCCCATACCAACATAATCCCCCCCATTCCATAATAATATATATTTTAGACTAGTATTTTGTTCGATATTATTCTACATTCTGGGTTCTATACATTAATTGTCTGATCGCTAATCAGCGACAACAAAAGCCTAGGCAACCACTCTCTTTTTCTATTGGTGCCATTAATGCTAATGTGACATCGATTTGGTATTGACATACTTGAGTAGTACTATTTAAGAGCATTATAATTTGTCTTAGATTTTCTAGGATATGGAGTATTATGGAACGGAGGGAGTATACCTATAACCTGAGCCAGTGGTTCGTTATTTTTTTCGCATTTTTCGCACGTTTTCGGGTTTTCACGCCCAATTTTTTGTGGTCGAAGGAGTCGAGCACATCGATAACATGTCTTAGATTGTGTTATCGTCGGGTCTACTGCTATATTATTTCATACTTACTCCCTCCGTCCACGAATAAGTGTACATGTAGCTTCTATACTAGTCAAACTTTTTAAAATTTGACCAACTTTATAGAAAATATTACCAACATATGTGAAATCAAAATGATATATTTTGAAACTTCATATCAAGACAAATCTATTGATACTAATTTGGTGCCATAAATGCTAGTGATTTTCCCAATAAAGTTGGTCAAAGTTCAGTAAATTTGACTGCCAAAAAAGGAAAATGCACACTTATTCGCGGACGGAGGGAGTACAAGTCATCTTCGTGCTTTAATTATGCAATACAAATAATGGCCGTGTGATTGGGTTAGAGTTGTTTGCTTGGTTGCACAAGTTTCGGCTCATGGAAATAATAGACCTAAAGAATCTTCAGACATGTAGTCATCCTAACATTTCGCCATGACGTTGAGATAACACCTGACGTGGGGATGATTCTTGGACCTGTCGAGTGGGCCTACCTGGTCCAACACCCAAGACTAAAGCCCAAAGCAAGGCGCTACCCCGCAGCTCTAGAAGGCCCAATGGAGGCCCACCCGCAAGACTTGCGGGTCAAGAAAAAAAGCTCCTACCGACCTAGGACTAGGGTTTGTAACCCCGTCAGACACAATTTGAGACCTAGCCACCTATAAAAGGCTAGGAGAACCACCAAGGGGAGGATCCAATCTACTTTTCACCATAATAGCCTTGAGCTCGATATCAATCTCTCGACTTGAGCACCGATCATTATAACCGATCTACTCATAATACAGATCGCAAGAGAAGGAGTAAGGGTTTTTACCTCTACGAGGGCCCCGAACTGGGTAAATCGTGCCCCTGTAAGCCAACGATTGTCACCTGTGCCTATTCGTTCTCTCAATCGATACCCTACCGGATCATCCGAGGGACTTGTCGAGGTGACTAATCGACAATTGGCGCCGTCTGTGGGTACGGCAGGTGCTGGATCCATGGCATCTTCGGCCTCGTCATCGCCAACCTTCAGCTGGACCCTGGAACATCGACTCTAGCGGAGCCGATCCGCTTCGGGTCGCTCATCTACGCGCCCCACTCGCCGGAATCGCGTCCGGCGTTCAGCGGACTCGAGAAAAGCGTCAGCTTAACGTTCGGTAGATTCCACTTCCACGCCAACAAGGCGGGGATCCTGCAATTCCCCGAACATATCGAACTCGGCGAATCGGACTCCGAGTCTGTCTCAAGCCTGGCGATCCTCGAGTCGCCATCTGACGATTCTGGTCGCGACCTATCGCCCAGTGGGAGCTCCATCCGCAGCAACACACGCGACTTTCACACGATCGCAGTAGAGGAACCCTCCAAGTTCTGCGGGAACCGCCAATCTACGCCTAGGATCCACGTGCCATATCCGGCTCAGGTCTGCACGATAGATTCATGTGAAATACCCGAAGAAACGGAAGAGAGCAAGGAAACGCGAGAACGCATCAAAGACTCGCGAGCCGCATGGCTCAAAGTGAAAGAGGCAGTAAACTCGGGCCAACCGGTACCTACCACGTCCACTCAAGAGAACCTGGCAGCGTACCACTTCCACCTGCTGCGAATTGGCCGACAACTACAAGAAGCCCACAAGGATTTGGAGAAGAAGAATCAAGCGGAGGAAGCACCGAGAGCGTGTCGTGCAGCGCTCTCTAGGTCTCAATCGACGGGGAATCAACCCCTAAAGAAGAAATATGTCTCGAAGACTGCTGGCCTGGACCACGAGTCTCTCAGCGGAATCAACAAGTCTCTCGAGACATCCGTTATGCACGTCGATGAGGAGGGAAACGCACACCCGACGACCCCCGCCACAGCGCTCTCGGCAGCCGCCACGTACTTAAAGGCGAACAATCACCCGAAAATGACCCCCGCGTGGAGTAAGATCAACAAGTCCAGAAGGGGCTAGGCATGGCAGCCGCAAGAATCGCCGCCCAGAACCGAAGGCACGCAACAACTCCAGAAGCTGACAAAACCCCTCGGGTGGATAAAACATCTTGCAGACGCGAGAGTACGTCGCCTAAAAGGGGAGAGAAGTGGTCACCTCGTCGCCCCCGAGGAAAGGAAGCCCAGCGCCGCGGCGATAGCCCGCGTAGCGACGACGATAGCCCACGAGATCGCAACAGCAGCCCACGACACCACGGAAGCCGATCGCGACACCGCGGCAGTGAACCGCGATAGGAGGACAATCGTGACCGGCCTGAGTACGACGCGCGTGGAGAAATCGCACAGAGGAAGGTCGACAAGGCCTAAGCCTGCAGGAACCACGCTCGATCACCGTCCACCTTCTCTGACGAGGAAGCCTGCGGCGCGATGTGCTTCACCCGCAGCATCTACGAGGCGCCGATGCCCAAAAGATTCAAGCTCACAACGGAGGTCCCAAAGTACGACAGATCGCAAGAGCCCAAGTCATGGCTGTGAGACTACCTCACCGCAGTAAAATGCCAACACGGGAACAAGACGACATCCATGCAGTACCTAAGCCTACACCTCGTAGGCGCTACCCGTAGCTGGCTCGAAGGAAAAACGCGTGCACACTACGGATCTTGGGATGATCTCACTCGCGACTTCCAAAAGAACTTCCAGGTGATGTATAAGCGGCCAGCATCTATCGAGGAACTGCGGGCCTGCAAGCAGAAGAGGGAAAGTCTACCCGCGAGTATATCCAGAGGTGGACCACACTCAAAACATGCCGGTAAATATGTTGGAAGAGGTCGCGGCCGAAGCTTTCACAAAAGGCGCTCGGTGCACCGCCGTCCGAGAGGAGCTGGGACGAGTTGCGCCCAAAATAATCGGAGAGATAGTGGCGATAGCGGACAGATGGGCTAATGGCTAAGAGCCCTTGCGCAACTAAAAAGCCTCTTCACCCGTGCCTGATGAGGATCGCAACGGCGACCGCCGGAGGAGGAAGAGGAAACACTACGACCAGGACGATGAATCGGAACTAGTGGCAGCGGAGTTCACGAGAAATCGTGACGGCGGATCACGCGGAAATCACGATTGGAAACTGAAGCCAGACAACAAAACTCCTGAGGAAGACCATGAAAATCAAAACGAAGAAAAAGACCAGAAAAGAAAAATCTCGATTTGAGTCCATGGCCAGCTACAAGCAATGGACTATAGACTCAAGGGTTACTCCCATCGGGAACACTTTCGTGCACCCGATAAAAGAAAACAAGCAAGGTAGGTCGTAAGAAAGAAAAACATGCTTTACCTTGCCCTCAGCGGTAGACAAGGGATCTGATGAGCTAGCCGATATCTCCCTGCTCGCTGATGCCCCAACATCTCCAGGCCATCCACCCGCAAAGTCGGGCATCTCGTACTCCGGAAAAGTCGCCTTCCTTCGCTGGGCTCGGAGGTCTTTGAGTGAGGTCTACAACTAGAGCGGGATCCCCAGCGGCCTCTGATGGTGCAGATCTTGCACTCGTTGGGATACCCCAAGAGAAGGGTGTGATGGGAACAATGGTAGGAGTTTTCCCCTTAGTTAAGAACCAAGGTTATCAATCCAGTGGGAGATGGAGGACCTTCGGAAGGTTGATGCCACTGACAGTGGTGCTGGCACTTCATCGATGTCAGCAACAACGTGGAACCTGCACACAACACAACCAAAATACTTTGCCCCAACGGTGCAGTGAAGTTGTCAATCTCACTGGTCTTGCTGAAAACAAAGATAAGACATATAGTATGGAAAACAGTTGAATGCTTGCAGAAAGTAGAGAGAGCAGGAAATTGTTGTGGTTTGTTTAACCGTGTGGAAAATGAATCGGGGTTCATAGGTTCACTAGTGGTGTCTCTCCATAAAAGATAGCATGCTGGGTGAACAAATTACAGCTGGGAAATTGACAAATAAAGGTCAATATTCATCGGATCACAGCAAACACAGCATAAAGAATTACATAAGATCAATCTCCATCATGATAGGCAGCTCACGAGATCTAAACATGGAGGCATATGAGGAGGAGACAACCATCTAGCTACTGATATGGACCCGTAGTCCAGGGATGAACTACTCACGCATCACTCCGGAGGCAGGCATGGTGATGTAGAAGCCTCTGGTGATGATTTCCTCTCCGGCAGGGTGCCGGAAAATAGCTCCAGAACCCTCCTAATCTAGAGTTGACGGTGACGGCGGCTGCGGAACTTTTTCGTGGAATTTGATCAGGTACTTAGGGTTTTCCATCTGGAGGGCTTAAATAGGCAAAAGGGCAAAGGCGGTGGAGCTCCAGGGGCACACACACATGGCTGGCGCGGCCAGGGGGGCCCGCGCCAGCACATGGTGTGGCCCCCCTGTTGCCCCTCTTCGACTCCTTTTCGCTCTTCTGGATGCTTCCGGGGAAAATAGGACTTCTGGGCTTCGAATTTTCCAATTCCGAGAATATTTCGAGAACAACATTTCTGAAACTAAAAAACAGCAGAAAATAGGGAACTGGCTCTGTGGCATCTTGTTAATAGGTTAGTCCATAAAATCGATAAAAATGACATAAAGAAGGGAGAAAACATGTAGCGGTTGGCATAATATCATCATGGAGCATCAGAAATTAGGGATACATTTATGACGTATCAAGCATCCCCAAGCTTAGTTCCTACTCGTCCTCGAGTAGGTAAACGATAAAACAATAATTTCTGAGGTGACATTCTACTAACATAAACTGTATCAATCTAATGTAAAAGCATATGCACACTGAGATCATAAAACTTTAAACACATGCATGATAAATAAAACTTTAATAATAAAGCATAGCGATTACTTTGCATCATGAAGATTAACTCAAATAAAGGATCATGAATAATAATGCAAAGAAAGGTAAACGTTTATTTTCAGGTATAGAGAAAGCATGGCAAAGTGGTATTTCGCTAGTCCTTAAGAGTGGGACAAAACATAAATGCGAGGAAACTTTCAAAGTTCAAGAGGAAGAATAGAACAAATAATTTAAGAACAAATAATATCACATCAAGAAGTAGTTATTGATGTTTATGGGACAAATGCACATAAAACTCAGAATGGCAAAAATGCTCTCTCAACTGTGCATAAAGTTAGAAGATGGAGACTCAACATAAAAGTAAAATAAAGGCCCTTCGCAGAGGGAAGTAGGGATCACTCATGTGCTAGAGCTTTTTATTTTATTAAACAGAGGTATTAAAAGTTTGACATTTGTGGAGGAATGTCTATATTTTAGGAGGGGTGTATGCTAGTGTCAACGAATGGTAAACAGACAATAAAGTATGTCACAAGCCAACTGGATTCACAAGAGCAGCTCCCATGGTGAAGGACGCAACTGGTGTAGAAGTTCATCCCTCTTTCTCTTTTGTTTACACAATTATGCTTTGACTGATATGATCAGGGGCAAAAATAGTGAAGAGAATTTGTTTGTATTAATTTGGGGCTGGGCACCCCGCTGCCAGCTCTTCTATCATTTGGATAAGCGGATGAAGCCACTAGTCCATGGTGTGAAATCCAATCAACAAGTGGGATAAAAATTCTCTATTGACGTCCTCATGAGCAAAAACAAGAACATAAAGAAGGAATAATTTTGAAGGTTTTAAAGGTAACGCATGAGAAATTTACTTTGGAATGGAAGTTAAATACCACATGTAGGTAGGTATAGTTTACACAATGGGAAAAACTTTGGTTTAAGGGAGTTTTGATGCACGAGTAGAGCTCATACTCAGTACAGGTGGAGGCTAGCAAAAGACTGGGAGCGACAAATCAAGAGAGCATCAGAGCTATAATCATGCATAGCGACATAAGCATCATTAACTAAAACATAAGCAGTATCACAAGTTCAAAAACTTAGTGGTCATGGAGGCGATTCATGACTGGTTTGTAGTCATAAACATGGTGTGAGCATGCACCAAGTCAACCAAATAAAACATTCGAAAGAGAATACCATATATTGATGCTTTACTATGACAAGAGCAACTCATGAATCTTTCAATACATATTAAACACTCTCAGATATTTGAGGCTAATCATGCTACTAAATAACCACAAGGCTTCAAAACTAAAATAACATTTAGCATGGCATGAAAAAGTTCTAGCCACAGTCTATAAACGCTTCTACTAGTACTGGTATAGATTCTACTTCAAGCAGTAGTTTTCTTTTTCCCAACAAGCACCATACAAGACATGCTTTAACAAAAATACTCTTTATGATACAGCAAGCAAACATGAGAGTAATCAAATAATACTACTAAAACTAAAAACTATGATAAGAGATGTATGCAAAACAACAGCTAATTAAATGCAACAGCCAAAGAGAGACTAAGGATACAACGTATTCTCATGAAAAAGCGGAGCGTGTCACTCTCCAATAAAAGAATGCTGGGGTCCAACCAAGCTTATTATGAAAGTAAAAACAAACTGAAAGAAAAAGTAAACTGAAAACAAAAATAAAAGACGCTCCAAGTAAAGCACATAAGATGCGACCGAATAAAAATATAGTTTCTGTAGAAGTGACCTGATAATTTGTTGATGAAGAAGGAGATGCCTTGGGCATCCCCAAGCTTAGACGCTTTAGTATTCTTGGAATTTTCTGGGATGTACCACTGGGGCATCCCCAAGCTTAGGCTTTTCACTCTTCTTGATCACATCATATAATCCTCTTCTCTTGACCTTTGAAAACTTCCTTCACATCAAAATTCTCACAATCTTCATTAGCAACGTTAGTGCTCTCGAAATAATAAACTCACATGGTTTAGTTTCAAAACAAGACTAGCAATCAAAAACATATTATCTACGGTCACAACTTCTTTTAAAACTATTTTTCTCAAAATAACACCAAACGAAAGAGATTAAGATGCAAATGCGATAAATGGCAGAAATCTGTCAAAAATAACAGCAGGAAGAGATCAATTTTTAGAAAATATTATGTTGCTCAAATAAAAAAGTGGTAAACTAAGAAAAGTTGCGTATGTAACTCAGGATTAAGCACAAAAAATCTCAAGATATTTTGAATTGTTTGTGATTTTTAACGGAATTAACAGTGGACACTAGAAATCTGTTTTCTGCGCAGAAATCCGAAATATAGTGTCAACTTTCCACTAGAGGCTTTACTTGGCTCAACAAAAACACAAAAGAAAAGAGATAGCCGGGTTGATAAGGAAATAGACAACACCCAAGTGTAACCGATCTACTCATAATACAGATCGCAAGAGAAGGAGTAAGGGTTTTTACCTCTACGAGGGCCCCGAACTGGGTAAATCGTGCCCCTGTAAGCCAACGATTGTCACCTGTGCCTATTCGTTCTCTCAATCGATACCCTACCGGATCATCCGAGGGACTTGTCAAGGTGACTAATCGACAATTGGCGCCGTCTGTGGGTACGGCAGGTGCTGGATCCATGGCATCTTCGGCCTCGTCATCGCCAACCTTCAGCTGGAGCCCTGGAACATCGACTCTAGCGGAGCCGATCCGCTTCGGGTCGCTCATCTACGCGCCCCACTCGCCGGAATCGCGTCCGGCGTTCAGCGGACTCGAGAAAAGCGTCAGCTTAACGTTCGGTAGATTCCACTTCCACGCCAACAAGGCGGGGATCCTGCAATTCCCCGAACAGATCGAACTCGGCGAATCGGACTCCGAGTCTGTCTCAAGCCCGGCGATCCTCGAGTCGCCATCTGACGATTCTGGTCGCGACCTATCGCCCAGTGGGAGCTCCATCCGCAGCAACACACGCGACTTTCACACGATCGCAGTAGAGGAACCCTCCAAGTTCTGTGGGAACCGCCAATCTACGCCTAGGATCCACGTGCCATATCCGGCTCAGGTCTGCACGATAGATTCATGTGAAATACCCGAAGAAACGGAAGAGAGCAAGGAAACGCGAGAACGCATCAAAGACTCGCGAGCCGCATGGCTCAAAGTGAAAGAGGCAGTAAACTCGGGCCAACCGGTACCTACCACGTCCACTCAAGAGAACCTGGCAGCGTACCACTTCCACCTGCTGCGAATTGGCCGACAACTACAAGAAGCCCACAAGGATTTGGAGAAGAAGAATCAAGCGGAGGAAGCACCGAGAGCGTGTCGTGCAGCGCTCTCTAGGTCTCAATCGACGGGGAATCAACCCCTAAAGAAGAAATATGTCTCGAAGACTGCTGGCCTGGACCACGAGTCTCTCAGCGGAATCAACAAGTCTCTCGAGACATCCGTTATGCACGTCGATGAGGAGGGAAACGCACACCCGACGACCCCCGCCACAGCGCTCTCGGCAGCCGCCACGTACTTAAAGGCGAACAACCACCCGAAAATGACCCCCGCGTGGAGTAAGATCAACAAGTCCAGAAGGGGCTAGGCATGGCAGCCGCAAGAATCGCCGCCCAGAACCGAAGGCACGCAACAACTCCAGAAGCTGACAAAACCCCTCGGTTGGATAAAACATCTTGCAGACGCGAGAGTACGTCGCCTAAAAGGGGAGAGAAGTGGTCACCTCGTCGCCCCCGAGGAAAGGAAGCCCAGCGCCACGGCGATAGCCCGCGTAGCGACGACGATAGCCCACGAGATCGCAACAGCAGCCCACGACACCACGGAAGCCGATCGCGACACCGCGGCAGTGAACCGCGATAGGAGGACAATCGTGACCGGCCTGAGTACGACGCGCATGGAGAAATCGCACAGAGGAAGGTCGACAAGGCCTAAGCCTGCAGGAACCACGCTCGATCACCGTCCACCTCCTCTGACGAGGAAGCCTGCGGCGCGATGTGCTTCACCCGCAGCATCTACGAGGCGCCGATGCCCAAAAGATTCAAGCTCACAACGGAGGTCCCAAAGTACGACAGATCGCAAGAGCCCAAGTCATGGCTGTGAGACTACCTCACCGCAGTAAAATGCCAACACGGGAACAAGACGACATCCATGCAGTACCTAAGCCTACACCTCGTAGGCGCTACCCGTAGCTGGCTCGAAGGAAAAACGCGTGCACACTACGGATCTTGGGATGATCTCACTCGCGACTTCCAAAAGAACTTCCAGGTGATGTATAAGCGGCCAGCATCTATCGAGGAACTGCGGGCCTGCAAGCAGAAGAGGGAAAGTCTACCCGCGAGTATATCCAGAGGTGGACCACACTCAAAACATGCCGGTAAATATGTTGGAAGAGGTCGCGGCCGAAGCTTTCACAAAAGGCGCTCGGTGCACCGCCGTCCGAGAGGAGCTGGGACGAGTTGCGCCCAAAATAATCGGAGAGATAGTGGCGATAGCGGACAGATGGGCTAATGGCTAAGAGCCCTTGCGCAACTAAAAAGCCTCTTCACCCGTGCCTGATGAGGATCGCAACGGCGACCGCCGGAGGAGGAAGAGGAAACACTACGACCAGGACGATGAATCGGAACTAGTGGCAGCGGAGTTCACGAGAAATCGTGACGGCGGATCACGCGGAAATCACGATTGGAAACTGAAGCCAGACAACAAAACTCCTGAGGAAGACCATGAAAATCAAAACGAAGAAAAAGACCAGAAAAGAAAAATCTCGATTTGAGTCCATGGCCAGCTACAAGCAATGGACTATAGACTCAAGGGTTACTCCCATCGGGAACACTTTCGTGCACCCGATAAAAGAAAACAAGCAAGGTAGGTCGTAAGAAAGAAAAACATGCTTTACCTTGCCCTCAGCGGTAGACAAGGGATCTGATGAGCTAGCCGATATCTCCCTGCTCGCTGATGCCCCAACATCTCCAGGCCATCCACCCGCAAAGTCGGGCATCTCGTACTCCGGAAAAGTCGCCTTCCTTCGCTGGGCTCGGAGGTCTTTGAGTGAGGTCTACAACTAGAGCGGGATCCCCAGCGGCCTCTGATGGTGCAGATCTTGCACTCGTTGGGATACCCCAAGAGAAGGGTGTGATGGGAACAATGGTAGGAGTTTTCCCCTTAGTTAAGAACCAAGGTTATCAATCCAGTGGGAGATGGAGGACCTTCGGAAGGTTGATGCCACTGACAGTGGTGCTGGCACTTCATCGATGTCAGCAACAACGTGGAACCTGCACACAACACAACCAAAATACTTTGCCCCAACGGTGCAGTGAAGTTGTCAATCTCACTGGTCTTGCTGAAAACAAAGATAAGACATATAGTATGGAAAACAGTTGAATGCTTGCAGAAAGTAGAGAGAGCAGGAAATTGTTGTGGTTTGTTTAACCGTGTGGAAAATGAATCGGGGTTCATAGGTTCACTAGTGGTGTCTCTCCATAAAAGATAGCATGCTGGGTGCACAAATTACAGCTGGAAAATTGACAAATAAAGGTCAATATTCATCGGATCACAACAAACACAGCATAAAGAATTACATAAGATCAATCTCCATCATGATAGGCAGCTCACGAGATCTAAACATGGAGGCATATGAGGAGGAGACAACCATCTAGCTACTGATATGGACCCGTAGTCCAGGGATGAACTACTCACGCATCACTCCGGAGGCAGGCATGGTGATGTAGAAGCCTCTGGTGATGATTTCCTCTCCGGCAGGGTGCCGGAAAATAGCTCCAGAACCCTCCTAATCTAGAGTTGACGGTGACGGCGGCTGCGGAACTTTTTCGTGGAATTTGATCAGGTACTTAGGGTTTTCCATCTGGAGGGCTTAAATAGGCAAAAGGGCAAAGGCGGTGGAGCTCCAGGGGCACACACACATGGCTGGCGCGGCCAGGGGGACCCGCGCCAGCACATGGTGTGGCCCCCCTGTTGCCCCTCTTCGACTCCTTTTCGCTCTTCTGGATGCTTCCGGGGAAAATAGGACTTCTGGGCTTCGAATTTTCCAATTCCGAGAATATTTCGAGAACAACATTTCTGAAACTAAAAAACAGCAGAAAATAGGGAACTGGCTCTGTGGCATCTTGTTAATAGGTTAGTCCATAAAATCGATAAAAATGACATAAAGAAGGGAGAAAACATGTAGCGATTGGCATAATATCATCATGGAGCATCAGAAATTAGGGATACATTTATGACGTATCAAGCATCCCCAAGCTTAGTTCCTACTCGTCCTCGAGTAGGTAAACGATAAAACAATAATTTCTGAGGTGACATTCTACTAACATAAACTGTATCAATCTAATGTAAAAGCATATGCACACTGAGATCATAAAACTTTAAACACATGCATGATAAATAAAACTTTAATAATAAAGCATAGCGATTACTTTGCATCATGAAGAGTAACTCAAATAAAGGATCATGAATAATAATGCAAAGAAAGGTAAACGTTTATTTTCAGGTATAGAGAAAGCATGGCAAAGTGGTATTTCGCTAGTCCTTAAGAGTGGGACAAAACATAAATGCCAGGAAACTTTCAAAGTTCAAGAGGAAGAATAGAACAAATAATTTAAGAACAAATAATATCACATCAAGAAGTAGTTATTGATGTTTATGGGACAAATGCACATAAAACTCAGAATGGCAAAAATGCTCTCTCAACTGTGCATAAAGTTAGAAGATGGAGACTCAACATAAAAGTAAAATAAAGGCCCTTCGCAGAGGGAAGTAGGGATCACTCATGTGCTAGAGCTTTTTATTTTATTAAACAGAGGTATTAAAAGTTTGACATTTGTGGAGGAATGTCTATATTTTAGGAGGGGTGTATGCTAGTGTCAACGAATGGTAAACAGACAATAAAGTATGTCACAAGCCAACTGGATTCACAAGAGCAGCTCCCATGGTGAAGGACGCAACTGGTGTAGAAGTTCATCCCTCTTTCTCTTTTGTTTACACAATTATGCTTTGACTGATATGATCAGGGGCAAAAATAGTGAAGAGAATTTGTTTGTATTAATTTGGGGCTGGGCACCCCGCTGCCAGCTCTTCTATCATTTGGATAAGCGGATGAAGCCACTAGTCCATGGTGTGAAATCCAATCAACAAGTGGGATAAAAATTCTCTATTGACGTCCTCATGAGCAAAAACAAGAACATAAAGAAGGAATAATTTTGAAGGTTTTAAAGGTAACGCATGAGAAATTTACTTTGGAATGGAAGTTAAATACCACATGTAGGTAGGTATAGTTTACACAATGGGAAAAACTTTGGTTTAAGGGAGTTTTGATGCACGAGTAGAGCTCATACTCAGTACAGGTGGAGGCTAGCAAAAGACTGGGAGCGACAAATCAAGAGAGCATCAGAGCTATAATCATGCATAGCGACATAAGCATCATTAACTAAAACATAAGCAGTATCACAAGTTCAAAAACTTAGTGGTCATGGAGGCGATTCATGACTGGTTTGTAGTCATAAACATGGTGTGAGCATGCACCAAGTCAACCAAATAAAACATTCGAAAGAGAATACCATATATTGATGCTTTACTATGACAAGAGCAACTCATGAATCTTTCAATACATATTAAACACTCTCAGATATTTGAGGCTAATCATGCTACTAAATAACCACAAGGCTTCAAAACTAAAATAACATTTAGCATGGCATGAAAAAGTTCTAGCCACAGTCTATAAACGCTTCTACTAGTACTGGTATAGATTCTACTTCAAGCAGTAGTTTTCTTTTTCCCAACAAGCACCATACAAGACATGCTTTAACAAAAATACTCTTTATGATACAGCAAGCAAACATGAGAGTAATCAAATAATACTACTAAAACTAAAAACTATGATAAGAGATGTATGCAAAACAACAGCTAATTAAATGCAACAGCCAAAGAGAGACTAAGGATACAACGTATTCTCATGAAAAAGCGGAGCGTGTCACTCTCCAATAAAAGAATGCTGGGGTCCAACCAAGCTTATTATGAAAGTAAAAACAAACTGAAAGAAAAAGTAAACTGAAAACAAAAATAAAAGACGCTCCAAGTAAAGCACATAAGATGCGACCGAATAAAAATATAGTTTCAGTAGAAGTGACCTGATAATTTGTTGATGAAGAAGGAGATGCCTTGGGCATCCCCAAGCTTAGACGCTTTAGTATTCTTGGAATTTTCTGGGATGTACCACTGGGGCATCCCCAAGCTTAGGCTTTTCACTCTTCTTGATCACATCATATAATCCTCTTCTCTTGACCTTTGAAAACTTCCTTCACATCAAAATTCTCACAATCTTCATTAGCAACGTTAGTGCTCTCGAAATAATAAACTCACATGGTTTAGTTTCAAAACAAGACTAGCAATCAAAAACATATTATCTACGGTCACAACTTCTTTTAAAACTCTTTTTCTCAAAATAACACCAAACGAAAGAGATTAAGATGCAAATGCGATAAATGGCAGAAATCTGTCAAAAATAACAGCAGGAAGAGATCAATTTTTAGAAAATATTATGTTGCTCAAATAAAAAAGTGGTAAACTAAGAAAAGTTGCGTATGTAACTCAGGATTAAGCACAAAAAATCTCAAGATATTTTGAATTGTTTGTGATTTTTAACGGAATTAACAGTGGACACTAGAAATCTGTTTTCTGCGCAGAAATCCGAAATATAGTGTCAACTTTCCACTAGAGGCTTTACTTGGCTCAACAAAAACACAAAAGAAAAGAGATAGCCGGGTTGATAAGGAAATAGACAACACCCAAGTGTAACCGATCTACTCATAATACAGATCGCAAGAGAAGGAGTAAGGGTTTTTACCTCTACGAGGGCCCCGAACTGGGTAAATCGTGCCCCTGTAAGCCAACGATTGTCACCTGTGCCTATTCGTTCTCTCAATCGATACCCTACCGGATCATCCGAGGGACTTGTCAAGGTGACTAATCGACAATTGGCGCCGTCTGTGGGTACGGCAGGTGCTGGATCCATGGCATCTTCGGCCTCGTCATCGCCAACCTTCAGCTGGAGCCCTGGAACATCGACTCTAGCGGAGCCGATCCGCTTCGGGTCGCTCATCTACGCGCCCCACTCGCCGGAATCGCGTCCGGCGTTCAGCGGACTCGAGAAAAGCGTCAGCTTAACGTTCGGTAGATTCCACTTCCACGCCAACAAGGCGGGGATCCTGCAATTCCCCGAACAGATCGAACTCGGCGAATCGGACTCCGAGTCTGTCTCAAGCCCGGCGATCCTCGAGTCGCCATCTGACGATTCTGGTCGCGACCTATCGCCCAGTGGGAGCTCCATCCGCAGCAACACACGCGACTTTCACACGATCGCAGTAGAGGAACCCTCCAAGTTCTGTGGGAACCGCCAATCTACGCCTAGGATCCACATGCCATATCCGGCTCAGGTCTGCACGATAGATTCATGTGAAATACCCGAAGAAACGGAAGAGAGCAAGGAAACGCGAGAACGCATCAAAGACTCGCGAGCCGCATGGCTCAAAGTGAAAGAGGCAGTAAACTCGGGCCAACCAGTACCTACCACGTCCACTCAAGAGAACCTGGCAGCGTACCACTTCCACCTGCTGCGAATTGGCCGACAACTACAAGAAGCCCACAAGGATTTGGAGAAGAAGAATCAAGCGGAGGAAGCACCGAGAGCGTGTCGTGCAGCGCTCTCTAGGTCTCAATCGACGGGGAATCAACACCTAAAGAAGAAATATGTCTCGAAGACTGCTGGCCTGGACCACGAGTCTCTCAGCGGAATCAACAAGTCTCTCGAGACATCCGTTATGCACGTCGATGAGGAGGGAAACGCACACCCGACGACCCCCGCCACAGCGCTCTCGGCAGCCGCCACGTACTTAAAGGCGAACAGCCACCCAAAAATGACCCCCGCGTGGAGTAAGATCAACAAGTCCAGAAGGGGCTAGGCATGGCAGCCGCAAGAATCGCCGCCCAGAACCGAAGGCACGCAACAACTCCAGAAGCTGACAAAACCCCTCGGGTGGATAAAACATCTTGCAGACGCGAGAGTACGTCGCCTAAAAGGGGAGAGAAGTGGTCACCTCGTCGCCCCCGAGGAAAGGAAGCCCAGCGCCGCGGCGATAGCCCGCGTAGCGACGACGATAGCCCACGAGATCGCAACAGTAGCCCACGACACCACGGAAGCCGATCGCGACACCGCGGCAGTGAACCGCGATAGGAGGACAATCGTGACCGGCCTGAGTACGACGCGCGTGGAGAAATCGCACAGAGGAAGGTCGACAAGGCCTAAGCCTGCAGGAACCACGCTCGATCACCGTCCACCTCCTCTGACGAGGAAGCCTGCGGCGCGATGTGCTTCACCCGCAGCATCTACGAGGCGCCGATGCCCAAAAGATTCAAGCTCACAACGGAGGTCCCAAAGTACGACAGATTGCAAGAGCCCAAGTCATGGCTGTGAGACTACCTCACCACAGTAAAATGCCAACACGGGAACAAGACGACATCCATGCAGTACCTAAGCCTACACCTCGTAGGCGCTACCCGTAGCTGGCTCGAAGGAAAAACGCGTGCACACTACGGATCTTGGGATGATCTCACTCGCGACTTCCAAAAGAACTTCCAGGTGATGTATAAGCGGCCAGCATCTATCGAGGAACTGCGGGCCTGCAAGCAGAAGAGGGAAAGTCTACCCGCGAGTATATCCAGAGGTGGAACACACTCAAAACATGCCGGTAAATATGTTGGAAGAGGTCGCGGCCGAAGCTTTCACAAAAGGCGCTCGGTGCACCGCCGCCCGAGAGGAGCTGGGACGAGTTGCGCCCAAAATAATCGGAGAGATAGTGGCGATAGCGGACAGATGGGCTAATGGTGAAGAGCCCTTGCGCAACTAAAAATCCTCTTCACCCGTGCCTGATGAGGATCGCAACGGCGACCGCCGGAGGAGGAAGAGTAAACACTACGACCAGGACGATGAATCGGAACTAGTGGCAGCGGAGTTCACGAGAAATCGCGACGGCGGATCACGCGGAAATCACGATTGGAAACTGAAGCCAGACAACAAAACTCCTGAGGAAGACCATGAAAATCAAAACGAAGAAAAAGACCAGAAAAGAAAAATCTCGATTCGAGTCCATGGCCAGCTACAAGCAATGGACTATAGACTCAAGGGTTACTCCCATCGGGAACACTTTCGTGCACCCGATAAAAGAAAACAAGCAAGGTAGGTCGTAAGAAAGAAAAACAGGCTTTACCTTGCCCTCAGCGGTAGACAAGGGATCTGATGAGCTAGCCGATATCTCCCTGCTCGCTGATGCCCCAACATCTCCAGGCCATCCACCCGCAAAGTCGGGCATCTCGTACTCCGGAAAAGTCGCCTTCCTTCGCTGGGCTCGGAGGTCTTCGAGTGAGGTCTACAACTAGAGCGGGATCCCCAGCGGCCTCTGATGGTGCAGATCTTGCACTCGTTGGGATACCCCAAGAGAAGGGTGTGATGGGAATAATGGTAGGAGTTTTCCCCTTAGTTAAGAACCAAGGTTATCAATCCAGTGGGAGATGGAGGACCTTCGGAAGGTTGATGCCACTGACAGTGGTGCTGGCACTTCATCGATGTCAGCAACAACGTGGAACCTGCACACAACACAACCAAAATACTTTGCCCCAACGGTGCAGTGAAGTTGTCAATCTCACCGGTCTTGCTGAAAACAAAGATAAGACATATAGTATGGAAAACAGTTGAATGCTTGCAGAAAGTAGAGAGAGCAGGAAATTGTTGTGGTTTGTTTAACCGTGTGGAAAATGAATCGGAGTTCATAGGTTCACTAGTGGTGTCTCTCCATAAAAGATAGCATGCTGGGTGAACAAATTACAGCTGGGAAATTGACAAATAAAGGTCAATATTCATCGGATCACAGCAAACACAGCATAAAGAATTACATAAGATCAATCTCCATCATGATAGGCAGCTCACGAGATCTAAACATGGAGGCATATGAGGAGGAGACAACCATCTAGCTACTGATATGGACCCGTAGTCCAGGGATGAACTACTCACGCATCACTCCGGAGGCAGGCATGGTGATGTAGAAGCCTCTGGTGATGATTTCCTCTCCGGTAGGGTGCCGGAAAATAGCTCCAGAACCCTCCTAATCTAGAGTTGACGGTGACGGCGGCTGCGGAACTTTTTCGTGGAATTTGATCAGGTACTTAGGGTTTTCCATCTGGAGGGCTTAAATAGGCGAAAGGGCAAAGGCGGTGGAGCTCCAGGGGCACACACCCATGGCTGGCGCGGCCAGGGGGACCCGCGCCAGCACATGGTGTGGCCCCCTGTTGCCCCTCTTCGACTCCTCTTCGCTCTTCTGGATGCTTCCAGGGAAAATAGGACTTCTGGGCTTCGAATTTTCCAATTCCGAGAATATTTCGAGAACAACATTTCTGAAACTAAAAAACAGCAGAAAATAGGGAACTGGCTCTGTGGCATCTTGTTAATAGGTTAGTCCATAAAATCGATAAAAATGACATAAAGAAGGGAGAAAACATGTAGCGATTGGCATAATATCATCATGGAGCATCAGAAATTAGGGATACATTTATGACGTATCAAGCATCCCCAAGCTTAGTTCCTACTCGTCCTCGAGTAGGTAAACGATAAAACAATAATTTCTGAGGTGACATTCTACTAACATAAACTGTATCAATCTAATGTAAAAGCATATGCACACTGAGATCATAAAACTTTAAACACATGCATGATAAATAAAACTTTAATAATAAAGCATAGAGATTACTTTGCATCATGAAGAGTAACTCAAATAAAGGATCATGAATAATAATGCAAAGAAAGGTAAACGTTTATTTTCAGGTATAGAGAAAGCATGGCAAAGTGGTATTTCGCTAGTCCTTAAGAGTGGGACAAAACATAAATGCCAGGACACTTTCAAAGTTCAAGAGGAAGACTAGAACAAATAATTTAAGAACAAATAATATCACATCAAGAAGTAGTTATTGATGTTTATGGGACAAATGCACATAAAACTCAGAATGGCAAAAATGCTCTCTCAACTTGCATAAAGTTAGAAGATGGAGACTCAACATAAAAGTAAAATAAAGGCCCTTCGCAGAGGGAAGTAGGGATCACTCATGTGCTAGAGCTTTTTATTTTATTAAACAGAGGTATTAAAAGTTTGACATTTGTGGAGGAATGTCTATATTTTAGGAGGGGTGTATGCTAGTGTCAACAAATGGTAAACAGACAATAAAGTATGTCACAAGCCAACTGGATTCACAAGAGCAGCTCCCATGGTGAAGGACGCAACTGGTGTAGAAGTTCATCCCTCTTTCTATTTTGTTTACACAATTATGCTTTGACTGATATGATCAGGGGCAAAAATAGTGAAGAGAATTTGTTTGTATTAATTTGGGGCTGGGCACCCCGCTGCCAGCTCTTCTATCATTTGGATAAGCGGATGAAGCCACTAGTCCATGGTGTGAAATCCAATCAACAAGTGGGATAAAAATTCTCTATTGACGTCCTCATGAGCAAAAACAAGAACATAAAGAAGGAATAATTTTGAAGGTTTTAAAGGTAACGCATGAGAAATTTACTTTGGAATGGAAGTTAAATACCACATGTAGGTAGGTATAGTTTACACAATGGGAAAAACTTTGGTTTAAGGGAGTTTTGATGCACGAGTAGAGCTCATACTCAGTACAGGTGGATGCTAGCAAAAGACTGGGAGCGACAAATCAAGAGAGCATCAGAGCTATAATCATGCATAGCGACATAAGCATCATTAACTAAAACATAAGCAGTATCACAAGTTCAAAAACTTAGTGGTCATGGAGGCTATTCATGACTGGTTTGTAGTCATAAACATGGTGTGAGCATGCACCAAGTCAACCAAATAAAACATTCGAAAGAGAATACCATATATTGATGCTTTACTATGACAAGAGCAACTCATGAATCTTTCAATACATATTAAACACTCTCAGATATTTGAGGCTAATCATGCTACTAAATAACCACAAGGCTTCAAAACTAAAATAACATTTAGCATGGCATGAAAAAGTTCTAGCCACAGTCTATAAACGCTTCTACTAGTACTGTTATAGATTCTACTTCAAGCAGTAGTTTTCTTTTTCCCAACAAGCACCATACAAGACATGCTTTAACAAAAATACTCTTTATGAGACAGCAAGCAAACATGAGAGTAATCAAATAATACTACTAAAACTAAAAACTATGATAAGAGATGTATGCAAAACAACAGCTAATTAAATGCAACAGCCAAAGAGAGACTAAGGATACAACATATTCTCATGAAAAAGCGGAGCGTGTCACTCTCCAATAAAAGAATGCTGGGGTCCAACCAAGCTTATTATGAAAGTAAAAAAAAACTGAAAGAAAAAGTAAACTGAAAACAAAAATAAAAGACGCTCCAAGTAAAGCACATAAGATGCGACCGAATAAAAATATAGTTTCAGTAGAAGTGACCTGATAATTTGTTGATGAAGAAGGAGATGCCTTGGGCATCCCCAAGCTTAGACGCTTTCGTATTCTTGGAATTTTCTGGGATGTACCACCGGGGCATCCCCAAGTTTAGGCTTTTCACTCTTCTTGATCACATCATATAATCCTCTTCTCTTGACCTTTGAAAACTTCCTTCACATCAAAATTCTCACAATCTTCATTAGCAACGTTAGTGCTCTCGAAATAATAAACTCACATGGTTTAGTTTCAAAACAAGACTAGCAATCAAAAACACATTATCTACGGTCACAACTTCTTTTAAAACTCTTTTTCTCAAAATAACACCAAACGAAAGAGATTAAGATGCAAATGCGATAAATGGCAGAAATCTGTCAAAAATAACAGCAGGAAGAGATCAATTTTTAGAAAATATTATGTTGCTCAAATAAAAAAGTGGTAAACTAAGAAAAGTTGCGTATGTAACTCAGGATTAAGCACAAAAAATCTCAAGATATTTTGAATTGTTTGTGATTTTTAACGGAATTAACAGTGGACACTAGAAATCTGTTTTCTGCGCAGAAATCCGAAATATAGTGTCAACTTTCCACTAGAGGCTTTACTTGGCTCAACAAAAACACAAAAGAAAAGAGATAGCCGGGTTGATAAGGAAATAGACAACACCCAAGTGCAAAGAACACCAAAGAAAACAAAGAAAAACAGAATGAAAACAGAGAAAGAAAACAGGTTGTCTCGCGGTAGCGCTTTTCTTTAACGCCTTTCAGCTAGGCATAAATAGGCAACTCAAGTATTTTCAAGTGAAGAAGCATCAATATCATATTTTCCTCTAATAATAGAGTCAAAAGGTAGCTTCATCTTCTTTCTAGTAAAGTGTTCCAAACCTCTCTTGAGAGGAAGTTGATATTTAATACTCCCCTCTTTCATGTCAATAACAGCACCAACGGTTCTAAGAAAAGGTCTTCCCAAAACAATAGGACAAGAAACATTGCATTCAATATTCATAACAACAAAATCAACAGGTGCAATGTTATTATTAAACATAATGAGAACATCATCAATTCTACCAAGAGGTTTCTTCTTAGCATTATCAGCAAGATGAAACTCCAAATAACAGTGTTCTAGCGGTGGTAAATCAAGAATATCATAGAGATTTTGAGGCATAACAGAGATACTAGCACCAAGATCACACAAAGCATTGAAATCAAAATCATTTACTTTTATCTTAATGATAGGTTCCCAACCATCATCTAATTTACCAATCCTAAGATTTTGATTTTTCATGAGTGTTGCTAGCCTCTAAAGTAGTAATTCTTTTATTAATAGTACTTATTGATTCATTAATTTTGCTAGAATTATGCAGGAAAATTGAAAAGTTCATTTCCAAAGAGTTTAGTTTATTAATAACATCCTCCAAAGTGATCTCAGTTTTAACAGTTGTAATGGGGGGGTGATCCTACTAAACTTTCAATCAAATTGCAGGCTTCTACAACAGGAGTTCCTAGAAAATTACCAGCTGTAAGAGTATCTAACACATACCTATACCAACAAGAAATACCAGCATAAAAATTCCTCAGGAGTATCAGGATAGAATATTTTTTTGTACATTTAATATGAGCATCATTTATTCCCCTGTTGCTTAAAAGAACAAACCTCAACTCCATGGATACTCATTCTAGTGAATTAAAAGCAAGCAAATAAATAACAGCTATAAAGTAAACTAATTTTTTTGTGTTTTCAATATAGAGAATAAAAACAAGACAAAAATAAAAACAAGACAATAAACAAAATAAAGAGGTTGAGAGTGAGAGACTCCCTTTGCCAGAAGACTTCCTTCTCCCCGGCAACGGCGCCAGAAAAAGTCCTTATGGTGCAGATCTTGCACTTGTTGGGATACCCCAAGAGGAGGGTGTGATGAGCACAGCGGCAGGAGTTTTCCCCTTAGTTAAGAACCAAGGTTTTCAATCCAGTAGGAGAAGGAGGACCTTCGGAAGGTTGATGCCACTGATGGTGGTGCTGGTGCTTCATCGGTGTCAGCAACAACGTGGAACCTGCACACAACACAACCAAAATACTTTTCCCCAACGGTAAAGTGAGGTTGTCAATCTCACCGGTCTTGCTGAAAACAAAGATTATACGTATAGTGTGGAAAACAGTTGAATGCTTGTAGAAAATAGAGAGCAGGAAATTGTTGTGGTTTGTTTAACAGTGTGGAAAAATGGATCGGGGTTCATAGGTTCACTAGTGGTGTCTCTCCATAAAAGATAGCATGCTGGGTGAACAAATTACAGCTGGGAAATTGACAAATAAAGGTTGCACCGTAGTGCACATTATGTCAGACTAAATAACCGAAGTGGTGGTGTGGGTCGATGAAGCGTACCAGTTTGTCCGATGTAGCGTCTTGTACGAGGGAGTAGAACTCAAAGTCTGCCAACTCCATCTTAACAGATCCCTCTGTTCATCATATAATAGAAATGCAAATCAATTTCCGGCTACATATATAATCGAGAATTAACATTTTGGTGATACAGTCGACGTACTGAATGCCGTGTTGTATTGCAAGCGGCAACTGCTTAGGTCGAACATCTTTACTGTGATGACATTGCGGCCGTCGTAATTGCAGATCAGAATAAAGCCTCTCTGCAGTTTGTAGGTCCGGGCGAAACACTCCCATCCGCGCTCGAGGAACATGCGGCCAGTGCTGTCCAACCACACATCAACGTCCCACGTGGTGCTACGCCGATGGCCGACCTCAAGCAGCTTCAGTGCACATGGTTTACGGTCCCCTAGCAAGTCTACGAACTTATTAGGCAGTGACTGCAGCAGAGAATAGAGAAAACCATGAACATCATTCCACCTATCTGACTAAAATGACAAGTAAAATGAGTACAATACCTGTTTGTCTGATGAAGCATCATCTACGTAAGCGAGGAACTCGCAGTCCATCGTATGCAAACCCGCATGTAGATCATACTAAAAAGTATGACTTCAGTTACATTTAGCAGACGTGCCAAAACAGCAGAGGTTAAGAAACATGAAGGTTCACTACAAATTTAGGACTAAATGCAGTCTAGCAGCATCATGGTTCAGAGACATTCATACACAGGTGCAATTTAAATTTGACATGCATTCAAGAATTTCATGGAAGTACGGAACTTCATAAAAGAAAATCTACTAGTACTTGTGAATAGTAAAAAGGGAAATTACTAAAAGTAGGTACTGGTCCTAGATATGCCAGTGTGAGTACCAGAGGTCTTACTTTCAACATCACTAATTACCTACCTAGAAAAAGGCACACACACAACAACAGCTACCAACATCAATTGGGCACCTGGAACTATCAAAATTAACATGAAGGTATAGTGCAACATCTCAATCATATGCATGTAAGTACCATTTACTTTAGTCATAAACGTGTAACAGACAAATCAATCATGAATGACATCAAAGATAAATACGTGCTACCATCTATATGTAGCACCAGATTTCACATTTCTTTCCTGTCTAGACAAGTAGGACACTAGTTACCTTAAAGAAAATGAGTGTTTGAACTTAAATCGTTCTGCAATGCATCCACAAGAGGTGAAGTTCTAACCTGAGTGCTGCCCGCGATGGATCAGTGGTGAATCGACGCGCCGTGGGTCAATCTACAGCGCGATGAAGAGACTGGCGACAACGGCGGTCGCGAGAATACGCGGCCCAGAGAGGGATGCTGATCGAGAGGCGGCGAGGTCGAGAGATGGATGGCGGCGGCGGCGGCGACGGTGTCGGTGAACTGCGGAATAAGGGTTTTCTCGGAGCAAATAACTGTAGGTATACAAAGAGGAGGAGTGCAAACTTGACGTGACAATACGAGAGGAAGATGATACTTGGGCCCACATGTAAGTCTGTTACCACAAAAGGTGGGTACATTTCAATGGGGCAGTTGCCATTTTTATGGTTCCTATCTGAACTGCCACCGAGTCGTCTCCCCTCCCCTCCCCTGCTTTCTCCTCTGTTTCTCCACTGCCGATCTTCGTCCTACTCCACGCCATGGAGCAGCCAGACAAGTTTTGCACCCTTTTTTTGTAATTAATGGCTGTCAGACCAATGGTGTGTTCAATTTTAGAAATGTTGGTACAAAAGTATTCCATTCCCAATTATTTTGGTAAACAGCCGCATTGCCCGCTTGTAATAACCGCGCCGCTTCCAACCCATGCCCAAAGTCGAAATCATGATGCATTCCAAGAACCTCACTTCATTTCAACAACATTACACGTTTGGGATCTCAAAAATCTGCTTCCATTCTCAAGTTGCCTACCAATCTTATGTCGTAGCCGTTTTCGGGCACTTTCGGTCCAAAATAGTGTTCCCTTCCACCTAGGATGCCTGGAAAACAACAGAGATGAGAATGTAGGTCACACTTGGCAATGTGGGCCCACACAAAATGCTTGGACCCCATTGCAGGACTTGTATGGTGCCGCCGTTGCGCTGGGTGGCGTCGAAGCACCGGACGTTAACCGGGACGATTCTCGCCGCTTCTCGCTTGCATGCCAGCCTCGACACCGTTGGCATCCTTACAACCCACTCCAAGCAACTCACTCCACATGCAACACTGCACCTTGTTACCCCTGTCCGTGAGTGGGAGATGCGTGATCTGGTTTTATATTGCCTTCGAACGCGGAAGGAACGGCCGAAAACGGGGATTTCCTTGGCCAACTTGTTGTTTCCCATGCCCAAAGTGGAAATCATGATGCATTCCAAGAACCTCACTTCATTTCAACAACATTGCACGTTTGGGATCTCAAAAAGCCGCTTCCATTCTCAAGTTGCCTACCAATCTTATGTCGTAGCCGTTTCCGGGCACTTTCGGTCCAGAATACTGTTCCCTTCCACCTAGGATGCCTAGAAAACAGCAGAGATGAGAATGTAAGTCACACTTGGAAATGTGGGCCCACACAAAATGCTTGAACCCCATTGCAGGACTTGTATGGTGCCGCCGTTGCGATGGGTGGCGTCGAAGCACCGGACGTTAACCGGGACGATTCTCGCCGCTTCTCGCTTGCATGCCAGCCTCGACACCGTTGGCATCCTTACAACCCACTCCAAGCAACTCACTCCACATGCAACACTGCACCTTGTTACCCCTGTCCATGAGTGGGCGATGCGTGATCTGGTTTTATATTGCCTTCGAACGCGGAAGGAACGGTCGAAAACGGGGATTTCCTTGGCCAACTTGTTGTTTCCCATGCCCAAAGTCGAAATCATGATGCATTCCAAGAACCTCACTTCATTTCAACAACATTGCACGTTTGGGATCTCAAAAAGCCGCTTCCATTCTCAAGTTGCCTACCAATCTTATTTCGTAGCCGTTTCCGGGCACTTTCGGTCCAGAATACTGTTCCCTTCCACCTAGGATGCCTGGAAAACAGCAGAGATGAGAATGTAAGTCACACTTGGCAATGTGGGCCCACACAAAATGCTTGAACACCATTGCAGGACTTGTATGGTGCCGCTGTTGCGCTGGGTGGCGTCGAAGCACCGGACGTTAACCGGGATGATTCTCGCCGCTTCTCGCTTGCATGCCAGCCTCGACACCGTTGGCATCCTTACAACCCACTCCAAGCAACTCACTCCACATGCAACACAGCACCTTGTTACCCCTGTCCATGAGTGGGCGATGCGTGATCTGGTTTTATATTGCCTTCGAACGCGGAAGGAACGGCCGAAAACGGGGATTTCCTTGGCCAACTTGTTGTTTCCCATGCCCAAAGTCGAAATCATGATGCATTCCAAGAAGCTCACTTCATTTCAACAACATTGCATGTTTGGGATCTCAAAAAGCCGTTTCCATTCTCAAGTTGCCTACCAATCTTATGTCGTAGCCGTTTCCGGGCACTTTCGGTCCAGAATACTGTTCCCTTCCACCTAGGATGCCTGGAAAACAGCAGAGATGAGAATGTAATTCACACTTGGCAATGTGGGCCCACACAAAATGCTTGAACCCCATTGCAGGACTTGTATGGTGCCGCCGTTGCGCTGGGTGGTGTCGAAGCACCGGACGTTAACCGGGACGATTCTCGCCGCTTCTCGCTTGCATGCCAGCGTCGACACCGTTGGCATCCTTACAACCCACTCCAAGAAACTCACTCCACATGCAACACTGCACCTTGTTACCCCTATCCATGAGTGGGCGATGCGTGATCTGGTTTTATATTGCCTTCGAACGCGGAAGGAACGGCCGAAAACGGGGATATCCCTGGCCAACTTGTTGTTTCCCATGCCCAAAGTCGAAATCATGATGCATTCCAAGAACCTCACTTCATTTCAACAACATTGCACATTTGGGATCTCAAAAAGCCGCTTCCATTCTCAAGTTGCCTACCAATCTTATGTCGTAGCCGTTTTCGGGCACTTTCGGTCCAGAATAGTGTTCCCTTCCACCTAGGATGCCTGGAAAATAGCAGAGATGAGAATGTAAGTCACATTTGGCAATATGGGCCCACACAAAATGCTTGAACCCCATTGCAGGACTTGTATGGTGTCGCCGTTGCGCTGGGTGGCGTCGACGCACCGGACGTTAACCGGGACGATTCTCGCCGCTTCTCGCTTGCATGCCAGCCTTGACACCGTTGGCATCCTTACAACCCACTCCAAGCAACTCACTCCACATGCAACACTGCACCTTGTTACCCATGTCCATGAGTGGGCGATGCGTGATCTGGCTTTATATTGCCTTCGAACGCGGAAGGAACGGCCAAAAACGGGGATTTCCTTGGCCAACTTGTTGTTTCCCATGCCCAAAGTCGAAATCATAATGCATTCCAAGAACCTCACTTCATTTCAACAACATTGCACGTTTGGGATCTCAAAAAGCCGCTTCCATTCTCAAGTTGCCTACCAATCTTATGTCGTAGCCGTTTTCGGGCACTTTCGGTCCAGAATACTGTTCCCTCCCACCTACGATGCCTGGAAAACAGCAGAGATGAGAATGTAAGTCACACTTGGCAATGTGGGCCCACACAAAATGCTTGAACCCCATTGCAGGACTTGTATGGTGCCGCCGTTGCGCTGGGTGGCGTCGAAGCACCGGACGTTAACCGGGATGATTCTCGCCGCTTCTCGCTTGCATGCCAGCCTCGACACCGTTGGCATCCTTACAACCCACTCCAAGCAACTCACTCCACATGCAACACAGCACCTTGTTACCCCTGTCCATGAGTGGGCGATGCGTGATCTGGTTTTATATTGCCTTCGAACGCGGAAGGAACGGCCGAAAACGGGGATTTCCTTGGCCAACTTGTTGTTTCCCATGCCCAAAGTAGAAATCATGATGCATTCCAAGAACCTCACTTCATTTCAACAACATTGCACGTTTGGGATCTCAAAACGCCGCTTCCATTCTCAAGTTGCCTACCAATCTTATGTCGTAGCCGTTTCCGGGCACTTTCGGTCCAGAATACTGTTCCCTTCCACCTAGGATGCCTGGAAAACAGCAGAGATGAGAATGTAAGTCACACTTGGCAATGTGGGCCCACACAAAATGCTTGAACCCCATTGCAGGACTTGTATGGTGCCGTCGTTGCGCTGGGTGGCGTCGAAGCACCGGACGTTAACCGGGACGATTCTCGCCGCTTCTCGCTTGCATGCCAGCCTCGACACCTGGAGCATCCTTACAACCCACTCCAAGCAACTCACTCCAAGTGAAACACTGCACCTTGTTACCCCTGTCCATGAGTGGGCGATGCGTGATCTGGCTTTATATTGCCTTCGAACGCGGAAGGAACGGCCGAAAACGGGGATTTCCTTGGCCAACTTGTTGTTTCCCATGCCCAAAGTCGAAATCATGATGCATTCCAAGAACCTCACTTCATTTCAACAACATTGCACGTTTGGGATCTCAAAAAGCCGCTTCCATTCTCAAGTTGCCTACCAATCTTATGTCGTAGCCGTTTCCGGGCACTTTCGGTCCAGAATACTGTTCCCTTCCACCTAGGATGCCTGGAAAACAGCAGAGATGAGAATGTAAGTCACACTTGGCAATGTGGGCCCACACAAAATGCTTGAACCCCATTGCAGGACTTGTATGGTGCCGCTGTTGCGCTGGGTGGCGTCGAAGCACCGGATGTCGAGACATCGTAGTAGTTTTCATAGACGGGGGTGCCATGAGACTACGGTAGAGACGTGGGGTAACGGGATAGCGTAGTAACACAGAACACAAGATTTTACCCAGGTTCGGTACGTCGCGACAGTACGACGTGCCTACTCCTGCACTTCTCACTAATTGGGGCTAAAGCCCGTAAATAGGGTTACAATGTGAGGGTTTAGATCTAAGCTACTCGACGAGGATGAACTTCTCATCGAGTTGGCGTAGAGCTTCTCTGCTTGTTCGTTGTTTTGTCTATCTCCCGTCCGGCTTTATATAATAGCCGGATTAGGGCTTACAGAATAGGAAACCTAGAAAACTACGGTAACTTGTAACTTGGAAAGCAAGGAATCCGTCTTCTCCTCCAAGCCAGATCATATGGGCTGTGATCTGGGTTCTTCTAGAATCCGGTTTCTGCGCGTCGGATTACTGGGCCGCCTAATGGACCTAAGCCCACTACCACTTAGGCCACCCTGGTAATCCGGCACTTGGCCTACCATCTTCTATACCCCTATTTGGTATATATCCGACAGTAGCCCCCAAGAAGGATCAAAACTCTGATTCTCCGCTATTCGCCAAATGTTCCTTTCCCGAGAAATATTGATTCAGCAGTCTTGATTCTTCTTTATTCTTCATTTGAAAAAGATGGTGGCATGAAACTCGGAATCCTAAAAATCCGACTTTTCTCTCACGATCCTTCGTGGAGAAGAAACTTTCTACGTCAGCGCACTCAACCATGCTGACGTAAGCGACGTTGAGACTTACTCGGAAACACCCAGAAACGTATCTCTGACAGATTTACGCGGGAAACGAGGAGATAATCATCATTACTCCGTCGTTTCATTTCACGGATTTTCCGGCGAGCGACACGCGGCAAACATCCAACGGTCAAAATAGCCGTTGCCACGCATCTAAACGGTTTTCCGGCTATAAATAGCCGTCCTCGTCCTCAACGAAAACTTTCCTCACTCCCCACTGCCCACGCCATTGACGCGAACGAGCTCGAGAGCAAAGCACTTGTCCCAGGCGCTCTTAGCATCCAAGCACACCGAAACGCAATGCACCACCACGAGATGGCCTCCTCGCCGTCATCGCCGACCCGCGCCGCCATCAACGAGCTCATCAGCGATCTAGATCCGCAATTGGGATCGCCCAAGCACACCGGCGACGAGCCGGAGAAGACCACGGCCGACGCGGCGGGTGACGCAAATCCTTCCGCCGCCGCGGACGTTGCGGGATCGAGCTCCGCAGCCTCCCCGCCGTTTGCTCCAGAAACGGCGGATGAGAAAATCCAACTCCTCGGCGACGAGCTCGCCGCCGCGGAGGCCGCCGGCTCTGCCACCGCCGGAGCAGACGAAGAAGCGGAGTCTGCAGGCAATTGGATTGCCTGCAGCATTCCTCCGGCTCTCCTTCCAAACCTGGAAAAGGAGGGCCTGGTTCTTAAGAAGAAGTGGCGGCTTCCAGAAGACGAGACCGAGCCAACGCCAAAAAATGGCGAAAGGGTCCTTCTTTGCTCCCACCTTCTTCGAGGTATGGGGCTTCCACCTTCTTCCTTCTTCCTCCAAATCCTTTCTCACTACAACATCCAGCCCCATAACCTTCCTCCCAACTCCATCCTCTACATGGCCGCTTCCAGGCTTTGTTCGAGGGCTACTTAGGGCTAGAACCTAGGTTAGATTTCTGGACTTACTGCTTCGGGGTTAAGCGGAACTCTTCGGAGGGCGCACTCCCGACTTGCGGGGCCATATCTTTCACTCTTCGGAGATTCCGAGAAGATTGGTTCCCCAAGATAAAAACTTCGGAATCCGTCAAATTTTGGACGGGTTCCTTCTTTTATCATCCCGACGTGCCTTTCCTCAAAGAAGCTGTCGGGGTTCCTCCTTTCGTGAACTCTGCCGCAGTTCCCCAAGACAACTGGGGAACGGAAGCCGTCCAGGTTCTGCCGCCAGATCTACTAAAGATCAAGCGGCGCATCGCCAAGCTCACCTCCATGGATCCGCCTCTAACCGGCATGGACACGGTTCTATGCTGGCTGATTAGGAGAATCCAGCCATTGGCCAACCACAGCGGCCGTCTCCTGTGCGAATACACGGGAGTCAAGGATCCGATGCGGACAACCACCAAGGATTGGCCCGCAAAGGAGCTTCGCCGGCGCATCAACCAATTGGTCGCATCACGCGACCAATACGAAGCGAGTCGGCCAATGTATACGGCCGACAATCCGGTTCCCAAGGTAATTTTTCAGTCATTTGGGTACAATTTTACTTTTTCTCGGATTTTCTAGCTTCTGATTTTTGATCTTGTTCGTCCGACAGTTCGCGGATCTTTCAGATTCGGACATGGTATCCGAGGCCGAGCTGGACGCGCTACGTACCGCCGCTACAGGTGGACGCAAGCGCAAGAAGATAACTTCCTCGGAAGAAATTATCGACCTTGACGGAATCCCCGTCGCCACTTCCAGGTTCTTTCTTCTGGATTCTATTTTCCTTTATGGGGACTTTTCATCCATCCTCGGTTTGTTTTTAACTTTTCCGGGTTTTTTTGTTTTTAGCCTGCCTCCCTCCAGTTTAAAACCAAAGAAGCTGAAGAAATACAAGGTTGCTTCCAGCCGAGGCGGTCAACCTTCTTCCGCCGTTGCCCCGAACACGCCGTCCACAATGGCGGAAGAGCAAACTGCAGCCCCCACCACCAAGCCCTCAGAGCCCAGCCAGACCGTTGTGTCGGACACGGACACGAGGGAAAGGGCGGCTCCAGAGGTGGAGAAATTTTCTCGGACTTTCGACGAGGAAATTCCCACCTTTGACAAAGACTTCAAGATTATCAACGACGGCCTAAGCGCGGCCGGAACTGCTTTTGCGGAATACGCAAAAGAGTTCCAGGAAAACTTGGCGGGTTTGCACCGAATGAGCCAGGTATGTAACTCTAGCCCCCAAGCATTAAACAAAATTGTATGCCTGTTTTCCTTTGATGCTTTTTGTAACCATTCTTTTCCTTGCTATGTTGCAGCAAACCGCCGAAATCATAAACATGGAAGTTTTCAACAAACTCACTATCAAGAATAAGGAGGTTAGAAATCTCCTTTCTATTCTTGAAGAGAGAGAGGCGGAACTGGCATCGTCTCAGCTCGTTTTGACGGAAACATCAGGTACACATTTTTCTTCTGAGGTTTGCGATTCAATTTTTTGTCTAAGTACTTATTCCGAAAATTTTCTAAAGCCGGAATTTTCTTTGCTTTCCAGCTGCTTTGGCTAAGGCCAAGCAAATAGCTGAAGATGCCGGCAATGCCGAGAATCTCCGAAAGGAGAATTTGGAGCTTCACAAGCATCTTGTGAAGGCTCAAAAGGATCTGGAAGCCAGCAACTTGGCCCTTGGAGTTGCCAACTCCAAGGCTTCTGAACAGGCGGAAAAGGATAAATCCACCATTCAGGATTTAGAAAATGCTCTGAACCTCCGCCTGGAAGAAATCTCCGAGATTGACAAGCTTATTGGTAATTTTCCGTTACCCTTTTTATTATTCCATATCTTGTATTTCTTGTCTGTTTTTTGCCTAACACTTTTGATTGTTTTGTCGGAAAAAACAGGAGATATCCCAGATGGTACCCGGCTTGAAGGGATCCAAGCCTTTGGGAAGATGTGGACTTCGATCCGTGCTGCTGGAATGCAGCTGGTGAACAAGTTTCTTCCCGCAAGGACTGGGGAATTCTCGGAAGTTGAGAAACTTCCGGGAGCCATCATGGAGGTGGCGGAATCCAGGGATTCTATCCTGCGTTCCGCTGCACGGGGTGGTGCGCGTATGGCACTCGGCCTTATGCGCATGCACTACCCTGGTGCTAAATCCTGGCGCGTGGCGTCCGGTGTCCCTCAGGGATACACGGACACTCAGCGAAATACCATCTTTGATGAAATCAAAGGCCACGCCACCCAGATTGCCTCCATGGTAAATATTTCCATCAACTATCCAGAAGAGGAGATCCCTCCAATCCCCGAAGACGACAACAGCGAGGAGGAATCTGATGCTTGAAGGGCTACCTTTGACCTGGATGGCAAAAAATAGACAATAGGAGCATTACTGTTCTTTCAATGTAATGCTTCTATTTGTATGAATGAAAAATTCCGCCTTTTGCAATTATTAGTTATGAAATTTTTTGCAAGGTTTTTCGGATGTTACTATTCCTTTATCTTCTAAGTTCTCTGGCATACATGTCTTAGCTATCCTTAGTGTTTGAAATGGCTCAAATAGCAATATGAATCGTCATGCCGAGTAACTGGGAGTAACCAATCAGTTTAAACTCGGAACATGGACCATGCTAAAGGCATTTTTACTAACTAGTTCCAGCAACCCAACACATACGCAATCAGATAATGCTTAGAGAAACAAGGAACTTTTTAACCGAAACTTGGGCACGCAGGCGATTCAAGTTTCCTTTAGCCGTTAGCAGGCTGAAAAAACATTCAGTTACTTAACACCGAGTACACAGGCACAATTCGGGTTAACATTGAGTATTTTGTAAGATCATTGGGAAATAGAGAAGGTGGAAACATGCTTTTACTATAATGAACATGTAAAAAACATGGATACCAGAAATCCAACAACTTTATTTCATGATCTCAAAAGATGTTTACATAGATATTGAACTAAGTATAGAAGAGACATAACTGCTATGTATTCCAAAGCTTTGCTATCCACTTGACTTTGTCGGATTTCTTCAACAACTTGTATAATGTTAAGATTTTAGCCCCCAGCCGACTAATAAATCTGCTAACGGCAGCTGCGGAACCCGTCAATCTTTGGACATCTTTGACACAGGTAGGTTTTGTGATGTTCAAGATTGCCTTGATCTTTTCCGGGTTAACTTCTATTCCTCTGTGAGAAACGATGAAACCCAGAAGTTTTCCTGAGGGAACCCCGAATACGCACTTAGATGGATTCAACTTCATCTTGTAGGTGCGTAAGTTTTCGAAAGTTTCTCGCAAATCCTCAAGGAGTGTATCTTTTTCCTTGGTTACGACAACAATATCGTCCACATAAACATGGACATTTTTTCCAATCTGACTATGCAAACAACGTTGCATGCAACGCTGGTAGGTTGCACCTGCGTTCTTCAGGCCAAATGGCATGGTTACGTAATAATACGTCCCGTATGGGGTTATGAAAGAAGTCATAATTTGATCTTCCTTTTTCATGTGTATTTGGTGGTACCCGGAGTATGCATCAAAAAAGCACAAAAGCTCAGAGCCTGCTGTGGCGTCTATTATTTGATCGATTCGCGGTAATGCGAACCTATCTTTCGGACATAATTTGTTCAAGCCTGTGTAATCTATACACATTCTAAGAGCAGTAGTGTCTTTCTTCGGTACTAATACCGGATTTGCGGACCAGTCAGTATGGATCACTTCCTTGATGAAATCCGCTGCTAAAAGCCGGATAATTTCCTTGCCAATAGCCTTCCGTCTTCTTCCGTCAAATCGACGGAGACCTTGTTTGACGGGTTTTGATCCAGGAATAACCTTAAGTTGGTGCTCAGCAAGTTCCCTGGGTACACCTGGCATGTCCACTGGACACGAGGCAAAAATATCCCAGTTCTCACGGAGGAACTTGATGAGCTCGCCTTCCTATTTGTCAGTCATCCCAGTCCCTACGACGACAAATTTTGTCGGATCTTTGGGATCTAGGATTACCTGTCTTGTATTCTCGGATGCCTTGAAGCTGTCTGTTGGCTTCCGAGTTTCTTTTCCTGCCGGCATTTCCAACGGCGATACCTCCTTGGCTAATTCCTTCAGTTCTTCCTTTGCTATAACTCTCTGAGCGCAAAGGGCGTTTTCTTTCTCCAACTCATTTGCCAGCTTAAAATCACCAGTTATAGTGATTACTCCTCCCTTGGGTCCTGGCATCTTCAGCTTGTTATAAATATAACAGGATCTTGCCATTAATTTGGCGAAAGCTGGACGTCCGAGTATTGCGTGATACACGCTTTCGAACAGCACTACTTCGAAGGATACTTTTTCCTGACGGAAGTGATCTTTGTCTCCGAAGGTGACATCTAGGGAGATTTCTCCTAGGGATCGTGCTTGCCTGCCAGGGACGATACCGTGGAAGCGTATATTGCTGTAGTTGAGCTGAGACTCGGAAATCTTCAGGTGCTTCAGTGTATCCAGGTACATTATATTAATGCTGGATCCTCCATCCATCAGCACTCTTCTTAGCCTAGTATTTTGAACAATAGGGCTTACAACAAGAGCTTGTGTGCCGGGTTCAGGGATATTTCCGGGATGATCAGACTGATCCCAGACTATTGGTGTGTTAGAGTACTTCAAGAATTTTGGGGTTGCCGGGACAACCGCGTTTATTTCTCGAAGTGTTCTTTTTGCCACCTTTGCTGATGGGGTTGCTAAGAAAGTTAGCATTGCTTCTCCATCAACTCTCGGAAACTTGGGTTCGCCTTTACGCTGTTGTTCCTGGATTTTTTCGTCAGTGTCCGATTCACTGTCTTCTTTGTCAGCTTCTGGCTTTTGTTTGGCGGGTTTCCTTTTGGAACCCTTCCCTTTATTTCCGGACCCTGCAGTGCCCTTCATGTGCTTATTCAGCCGGCATTGCGCGTTTGTATGGGTGGGTTTCCCAAATTGCGAGTGGTGAACGCAAGGTTCCGACTTAATCCTTTCCCACTCCTCTGGAGTGTAATTGATTGGATCTGGATTGCGTCCTTTCCACTTATTTCCCTTTTCTCCTCCAAAGGCTATGTTCACCTCTTTGGGCTTTCTCGTTGTTTCTGGAGTGGCTTTTTTGTCAGAACGAGGGGGTTTCTTGGCGAGTATCAATGATTCAATATTGCCTCCTCTTGCTCTGATGTCATCCTCGGCTGCGGCATGCTCATTGGCGGTTGTAAGCATGGATCCGAGATCCTTGTGCTTCTTGGAACCAACCATGAACGGTACAAGTCCGGGTTTTAAGCCATTGACGAAAGCATGCATTGCTTGTACGTCAGTTACTCCAGAGCAACTATTCTTCATTGCTGTCCATCTCGAGATGAAATCCACGTATGGTTCATCCTCAAATTGCGTGCAACGGTTTAGCTGGTTGATGCTATTCGGGCGTTTGTATGTTCCCCGGAAATGCTGAGTAAATACTCTAGCCATATCGTCCCAGCTATCGACTGTTCGTGACGGTAATCCATTGATCCAATCTCTGGCTCCATCCAGCAACATTAGGGGAAGAAACTTGACAGCTTCCAGGTCTGTCCCATTGTTGATCTGGACGGCTGTATAGTAATCCGAGAGCCAGGTATCCGGGTTTGTGCTGCCAGTGTATTTCTGGTACGTTGGACCGACTTTGGCAAAGCCAGAATGCAGCGTTATTCTTCGGATCCTGTCGGTAAAACATTTAGGACCAAAGTATAGATCATCTTTTTCTGCTCTGTCAATGTGTGCAGAATATCTTCCGGCTGAATGGACGGAAGGGGATCTGCTCCTTTCTCTTCCATTGTTGCGCGAACGCGCTCTTCCGGGATTGTTTCTATCTCTTCCGTGTTGACGCCCTTTTAGGTTAGGCGGAGTTCTACTCCTGTGCCTTTCTTTGTCCTTAGGCGGTGTCCGGGATCTCTCACGCCTGTGAGGTATATCGTATCTTCCAGCTTTCTCAGCTGGTTTCTCGGAGGTGGCATTATTTTGCCGTCTTTCCGGTGTTTGTCTTCCCGATCATGGGGTTTATACCCATCTTTCGGGAGATGGGATCCGGTTTTAGACGCTGCATCCCGGTTGTCGGGGTTTTTCTTGTCTTTTCTCGGATCCTCTTTTTATCCTTTGAGTTGTCTGAATCCTCGGGTTCTTCCGGTCCAGGTGCTCCAGCAGCGCAAGTAGCTGTCTTGCATAGGGCGGAATTATCATGCAACCTCCCTGATCGCTCTTGAGCGCGCTGTTGTTGTTGCAATGCTTTTCCTAGGAAAGCATACACCCCTTGGAGTTTTTCCCCGTTGGAATACAGATCGTTGTTAAGAATCGCGAACGCTGCTTCTGCGTTTTCTGCCGCGGTCTTGTATATTGGTTCGCCCTTGGCATCTTTGCCGTTTACCTGCTTTTGCCAAGATGGGTTATGGAACCTTTCTTTTGGCGGCAGTTCTTCCGGTCTTGCGATGCCGGGTAACCTAGTAGGTTTTAACGCGGATCTATTCTTTCTCTCGTACTCCTCTATTTCTTCCTTCATGACTTTGATGTCATTATGGGTTTGTTGGAGATGTTGCCGAGATCTGAGTAGATGTTGCTGTTGCCGTTGGAAAGCTTGTCTCCTGGCTTCCAGCATCTCAGGGGGTTCATCTGGTCCCACTGGAGTTTGCAATAGCTCTTGCTCTTCCTGTTCCGTCATTGGCAGAGCAGTGATTTCCTTAGATTTCTTCTCCGCAGGCTTTGTTCCGCTAACATCTCCAACTTCCAGGTTTTCATCAGCAAGATCAGCTGATTTTTTCTTCCGGATTTTGTATTGGAGTTTTTTAGAGGCACGGTGCTTTTTCTTGGAAGAGGGAGGTTTTTTGACAGGCTCATCTTCTGTCATCTCCTTGACATTGGGGAATATCGGAGAAGTTTCTCCGTCTTCTCTCTCTTCCACTGGCGGAGGGGTTTTAGGGTTTTCCTGGCTGCCGGCGTCCGTGGTATCAGCCGGTTTCGCCATTAAGACTTCATGGAATCCCTCTTGAAAGGATTTAACCTTTCTTACGAAGGCGTCCTCATCTTCGTCTTCGGAGTCGAAGTTATCCGATCCGGTTTCCGACTCCAATCTCGCCTCAATGGCGGCAAGCATGGATTCTGCTTCCGAGTTCATCGTCTTGTTGACGGATGTCGGATCTTCCGCCGCTGTGACGGGTGTTTGATCTTCCGTCTCCATGACGGGTGCGTTGTTGTCTGCCTCTTGCACGGGATTTCCATCATCCGTGTTTTCGGCGATTTTGGATTGCACCATGCCGATAAAGTGTGTATCACTTTTTTGTCGGCGATCTGAGCAGAATCCGGCATCATAGTCATCTTCGACTGGGTATAGGGCGGGTGGGATAAATTTGCTTCCACCGCAAAACCCCATTGCTTCTGCAGTTAGCCCGATAAAGATGTTAGCAGATCCTATCGGTAGCACGCAGGCACTTACCAGGTGGTTTTGCGCCGGTATGTAGAATCCGTTGTCGAGGAAGCGCCCGACGTCGTTGTCGAACTCCAAGATTCCGACAGTGATTGATCTTCCGATCCCGCCAAGTATCCCAGCTCGGAATCTTACGCCTGACGTCGTTTGCCCCACGGTGGGCGCCAACTGTCGAGACATCGTAGTAGTTTTCATAGACGGGGGTGCCATGAGACTACGGTAGAGACGTGGGGTAACGGGATAGCGTAGTAACACAGAACACAGGATTTTACCCAGGTTCGGTACGTCGCGACAGTACGACGTGCCTACTCCTGCACTTCTCACTAATTGGGGCTAAAGCCCGTAAACAGGGTTACAATGTGAGGGTTTAGATCTAAGCTACTCGACGAGGATGAACTTCTCATCGAGTTGGCGTAGAGCTTCTCTGCTTGTTCGTTGTTTTGTCTATCTCCCGTCCGGCTTTATATAATAGCCGGATTAGGGCTTACAGAATAGGAAACCTAGAAAACTACGGTAACTTGTAACTTGGAAAGCAAGGAATCCGTCTTCTCCTCCAAGCCAGATCATATGGGCTGTGATCTGGGTTCTTCTAGAATCCGGTTTCTGCGCGTCGGATTACTGGGCCGCCTAATGGACCTAAGCCCACTACCACTTAGGCCACCCTGGTAATCCGGCACTTGGCCTACCATCTTCTATACCCCTATTTGGTATATATCCGACACCGGACGTTAACCGGGATGATTCTCGCCGCTTCTCGCTTGCATACCAGCCTCGACACCGTTGGCATCCTTACAACCCACTCCAAGCAACTCACTCCACATGCAACACAGCACCTTGTTACCCCTGTCCATGAGTGAGCGATGCGTGATCTGGTTTTATATTGCCTTCGAACGCGGAAGGAACGGCCGAAAACGGGGATTTCCTTGGCCAACTTGTTGTTTCCCATGCCCAAAGTCGAAATCATGATGCATTCCAAGAACCTCACTTCATTTCAACAACATTGCATGTTTGGGATCTCAAAAAGCCGCTTCCATTCTCAAGTTGCCTACCAATCTTATGTCGTAGCCGTTTCCGGGCACTTTCGGTCCAGAATAATGTTCCCTTCCACCTAGGATGCCTGGAAAACAGCAGAGATGAGAATGTAATTCACACTTGGCAATGTGGGCCCACACAAAATGCTTGAACCCCATTGCAGGACTTGTATGGTGCCGCCGTTGCGCTGGGTGGCGTCGAAGCACCGGACGTTAACCGGGACGATTCTCGCCGCTTCTCGCTTGCATGCCAGCGTCGACACCGTTGGCATCCTTACAACCCACTCCAAGAAACTCACTCCACATGCAACACTGCACCTTGTTACCCCTATCCATGAGTGGGCGATGCGTGATCTGGTTTTATATTGCCTTCGAACGCGGAAGGAACGGCCGAAAACGGGGATTTCCTTGGCCAACTTGTTGTTTCCCATGCCCAAAGTCGAAATCATGATGCATTCCAAGAACCTCACTTCATTTCAACAACATTGCACGTTTGGGATCTCAAAAAGCCGCTTCCATTCTCAAGTTGCCTACCAATCTTATGTCGTAGCCGTTTTCGGGCACTTTCGGTCCAGAATAGTGTTCCCTTCCACCTAGGATGCCTGGAAAACAGCAGAGATGAGAATGTAAGTCACACTTGGCAATATGGGCCCACACAAAATGCTTGAACCCCATTGCAGGACTTGTATGGTGTCGCCGTTGCGCTGGGTGGCGTCGAAGCACCGGACGTTAACCGGGACGATTCTCGCCGCTTCTCGCTTGCATGCCAGCCTTGACACCGTTGGCATCCTTACAACCCACTCCAAGAAACTCACTCCACATGCAACACTGCACCTTGTTACCCATGTCCATGAGTGGGCGATGCGTGATCTGGCTTTATATTGCCTTCGAACGCGGAAGGAACGGCCGAAAACCGGGATTTCCTTGGCCAACTTGTTGTTTCCCATGCCCAAAGTCGAAATCATGATGCATTCCAAGAACCTCACTTCATTTCAACAACATTGCACGTCTGGGATCTCAAAAAACCGCTTCCATTCTCAAGTTGCCTACCAATCTTATGTCGTAGCCGTTTCCGGGCACTTTCGGTCCAGAATATTGTTCCCTTCCACCTCGGATGCCTCGAAAACAGCAGAGATGAGAATGTAAGTCACACTTGGCAATGTGGGCCCACACAAAATGCTTGAACCCCATTGCAAGAATGGTATGGTGCCGTCGTTGCGCTGGCTGGCATCGAAGCACCGGACGTTAACCGGGACGATTCTCGCCGCTTCTCGCTTGCATGCCAGGCTCGACACCGTTGGCATCCTTACAACCCACTCCAAGCAACTCACTCCACATGCAACACTGCACCTTGTTACCCCTGTCCATGAGTGGGCGATGCGTGATCTGGTTTTATATTGCCTTCGAACGCGGAAGGAACGGCCGAAAACGGGGATTTCCTTGGCCAACTTGTTGTTTCCCATGCCCAAAGTCGAAATCATGATGCATTCCAAGAACCTCACTTCATTACAGCAACATTGCACGTTTGGGATCTCAAAAAGCCGCTTCCATTCTCAAGTTGCCTACCAATCTTATGTCGTAGCCGTTTCCGGGCACTTTCGGTCCAGAATATTGTTCCCTTCCACCTAGGATGCCTGGAAAACAGCAGAGATGAGAATGTAAGTGACACTTGGCAATGTGGGCCCACACAAAATTCTTGAACCCCATTGCAGGACTTGTATGGTGCCGTCGTTGCGCTGGGTGGCGTCGAAGCACCGGACGTTAACCGGGACGATTCTCGCCGCTTCTCGCTTGCATGCCAGCCTCGACACCTGGAGCATCCTTACAACCCACTCCAAGCAACTCACTCCAAGTGAAACACTGCACCTTGTTACTCCTGTCCATGAGTGGGAGATGTGTGATCTGGTTTTATATTGCCTTCGAACGCGGAAGGAACGGCCGAAACGGGGATTTCCGTGGCCAACTTGTTGTTTCCCATGCCCAAAGTCAAAATCATGATGCATTCCAAGAACCTCACTTCATTTCAACAACATTGCACGTTTCGGATCTCAAAAAGCCGCTTCCATTCCATAGTTGCCTACCAATCTTATGTCGTAGCCGTTTTCGGGCACTTTCGGTCCAGAATACTGTTCCCTTCCACCTAGGATGCCTGGAAAACAGCAGAGATGAGAATGTAAGTCACACTTGGCAATGTGGGCCCACACAAAATTCTTGAACCCCATTGCAGGAGTTGTATGGTGCTGCCATTGCGCTGGGTGGCGTCGAAGCACCGGACGTTAACCGGGACGATTCTCGCCGCTTCTCGCTGGCATGCCAGCCTCGACACCTAGAGCATTCTTACAACCCACTCCAAGCAACTCACTCCACATGCAACACTGCACCTTGTTACCCCTGTCCATGAGTGGGAGATGCGTGATCAGGTTTTATATTGCCTTCGAACGCGGAAGGAACAGCCGAAAACGGGGATTTCCTTGGCCAACTTGTTGTTTCCCATGCCCAAAGTCGAAATCATGATGCATTCCAAGAACCTCACTTAATTTCAACAACATTGCACGTTTCGGATCTCAAAAAGCCGCTTCCATTCTATAGTTGCCTACCAATCTTATGTCGTAGCCGTTTCCGGGCACTTTCGGTCCAGAATACTGTTCCCTTCCACCTAGGATGCCTGGAAAACAGCAGAGATGAGAATGTAAGTCACACTTTGCAATGTGTGCCCACACAAAATGCTTGAACCCCATTGCAGGACTTGTATGGTGCCGCCGTTGCGCTGGGTGGCGTCGAAGCACCGGACGTTAACCGGGATGATTCTCGCCGCTTCTCGCTTGCATGCCAGCCTCGACACCTGGAGCATCCTTACAACCCACTCCAAGAAACTCACTCCACATGCAACACTGCACCTTGTTACCCCTGTCCATGAGTGGGAGATGCGTGATCTGGTTTTATATTGCCTTCGAACGCGAAAGGAACGGCCGAAAACGGGGATTTCCTTGGCCAACTTGTTGTTTCCCATGCCCAAAGTCGAAATCATGATGCATTCCAAGAACCTCACTTCATTTCAACAACATTGCACGTTTCGGATCTCAAAAGGCCGCTTCCATTCTATAGTTGCCTACCAATCTTATGTCGTAGCCGTTTCCGGGCACTTTCGGTCCAGAATACTGTTCCCTTCCACCTAGGATGCCTGGAAAATAGCAGAGATGAGAATGTAAGCCATTTTTGTCTTCAATTTTAGTCTTCAATTTTAGCCATTTTTGTGCAAAAAATATGGAAAAACAGCTATACAAAAAGAAACCCTAGATTCACGCGTGCACATTGCGTCAGAGGGAGAGCAAAAGGGAAACTCCATAAATACACGGTTTGACGCATATCCACTTCCTTCCTTCCTCCGTCTCTGCATCAACTTTTCCCAAAAAAACGCATCCTCCCGTCCACTTCCACCGCAAAACCCTCGACGGTTCCCCTGCCCTTCCCATCCGCCATGAAGAGATCACGCGAAAGCTTCGACGTCGAGGAAGGTAAGGAGGTGGCGGCCGTCGTCGGCGAGCCATCTTCTGCTGTCGTCCCAGCCGCGGCCAGCTCTGGTACAGTGGCTGCTGCTTCCGGCGAGGCCACGCCGGTGGAGGAGGCGCTCCGTGATGTCTCTTCGGGGATAGATCGGAAGAAGACGAAGATCGGGGATGGAGAAGATGGCCCATCCCACGCCGCCGTGTCATCTGACCTCGAGGCGACGTACAAGGAGATTGACAAAAGCTACGACCAAGCAGCTGAATACGCCATGTGGGGGGCCATCTCCGCTAAGCTGACCAACGCTCCGACCGCCGCGCCGACCGCTGCGCCGACTGCCGCGCCGACTGAGGTAGTAGATCTAGTTTTAGTGAACTTGCCATGTATTTTTGATAATGCCCTTGTATTCACGGACAGTGGTAGTAGATCAATTTTGCTTTCTAAATTTATTGTTTTATTCCTGAAGTGTTCTTTACATTTTTTCAAATGCCATCTTATAGCTCTAGATGTGATAATCTTATAGCTCTAGATGTGATAAATTCCTCTTTGGAAGAGATAGCGGTATTGTATACATAGAAATTGTATTTTTGATAGTGGCCTTGTATTCAAAGAAAGAGGGAGTAGATCGATTTTGCTTTCAAATATTATTCTGTTATTTCTCACATGTTATTTACATTAGTTCAAATGCCATTGTATATCTCATCATGTAATAATTACAACTCTAACTTCATATGTAATGTTGAAATAATTGTATAGTGTGTTATCATCCTAGATTCTCCTATTTATGGTGTTACAACCTATTTTGGGTTGCAATAATCTTCACATTATTTCAACTTCAATTTCATATCTCATTTTGTAATAATTGTACACTTTGTACTTTGTTTTAATAAAATTCAATGAATATAGCTTGGGTAAGTTGATCCGCACGATTTTAGTTATTTGTTTTTGTTATGAAATACTGGGGCATATTACTCTATGGTTGCATGGCACATTGACATCAATGAGCACCATTCTATGTGGTAGAATCGAAATAAATTCCTCTTTGGAAGAGATAGCGGTCTAGCATACATAGAAATTGTATTTTTGATAGTGGCCTTGTATTCAAAGAAAGAGGGAGTAGATCGATTTTGCTTTCAAATATTATTCTGTTATTTCTCAACTGTTATTTACATTAGTTCAAATGCCATTTTATATCTCATCATGTAATAATTACAACTGCAACTTCATATCTAATGTTGAAATAATTGTATAGTGTGTTATCATCCTAGATTCTCGTATTTATGGTGTTACAACCTTTTTTGGGTTGCAGTAACCTTCACATTATTTCAATTTCAATTTCATATCTCATTTTGTAATAATTGTACACTATGTACTTTGTTTTAATAAAATTCAATGAATATAGCTTGGGTAATTTGATCCGCAAGATTTTAATTATATGTTTTTATTATGAAATACTGGGGCATATTACTCTATGGTTGCATGGCACATTGACATCAATAAGCACCATTCTATGTGGTAGAATCGAAATAAATTCCTCTTTGGAAGAGATAGCGGTCTTGCATACATAGAAATTTAATTTTTGATAGTGGTCTTGTATTCAAAGAAAGAGGGAGTAGATCGATTTTGCTTTCTAATTTTATCGTTTTATTTCTCAAGTGTTATTTACATTAGTTCAAATGCCATTTTATATCTCATCATGTAATAATTACAACTGCAACTTCATATCTAATGTTGAAATAATTGTATAGTGTGTTATCATCCTAGATTCTCCTATTTATGGAGTTACAACCATTTTTGGGTTGCAATAATCTTCAAATTATTTCAACTGCAATTTCATATCTCATTTTGTAATAATTATACACAGTAGCTTTTAGGTTAATTAAACGTGCATGCCTACATGGATTCTAATTATCATATTTGGTTATGATATACTAGGTTTAGTATAGGTTGTACATTTCATATCCATTTGAATTCTTCGGCAATAAATGATATAAAAGTTAAAAACGAATGAGCAACTTCAGTTTTCAGTTAACATATTGGCTTATTGCATTTTAGGAGCCGAGAGTTGAAGAAGAGTCATCTGATGGGGGACTGGCCTTGTCAGATGGTCATGGTTCTCTGGATGGAGGCTCTGGAGAAGATGATGAAGATGTTGAAGAAGAACCTCCAAGATCACCAAATGTTGATGAAAAATTAGCTTGCACAGCCCATGTCTCCAATCTGGTGATACTTCAGCTTAAGGAGCAAAAGGGGGTGCACACCGACTTGGTTCTTCAAGCTGTGGTAACGCCGAACCAGCGACCATCGTCTTTCATGGTTTCACGTGTACTCCTTAGCAAGTTGGGTAGTACCAACTGACGCATTGTCCAGTCTCACGAAGAGGGAGACTCCGCGTATCTTTACATCAAGATGCGTAGACAGGATGTGCTAAGGTGTCACGGGAAAAGGTACGAGTGGGAGGGAGAACAAGTCACCTTCCGTAAGGTGAATTCACTCATTCCACTCAGACCTGATCCCATGGAAGCTGGCCCAGTTCACAAGATCTTCTAAGTTGTGCCTGTGAAGACAATGTTTCTTTTGTTTAAACTATGTGTTGCTTCCCGTACTCCTGCATGATGCACTATGTGAAACATTATGTCCTTTTTATGTTATCGTTTAGCAGAGCTTATTAATATTGTTAAAGAGTTGTTTCTTTTTTCGAGGGCACACAATTGGCACCTGATTTTTATAGCAGATAGTGGTTTGAGTACATGAACTTGACAGTTCGTTGCGAGCAACACTATCACTTACACCACTCCACACCGGCTAGTCCGAGAACTGCCCCACAGACTCAAAAACCAAACACAAGAGAAGGCCTTTCCTAAACAAAGATCAGAGTTGCATCGCCACCGATGCTGGTACCTCTTAGGAATAACAAACTCCATCTTGACATCCCTAGTCGTCGCACCACCCAAAGGAGAATGGCGGCAGGACTAGTTCTGCCTCGAGGAGGGACCTACTCGAACACCGCCAGCGAGGGAGAGTTGTCATTGAGTTCAAACCAGACTTCACGTAGCATAATTTGCACTACTAATTAGATATAGCACTTGCAATATGAACAAAAGTACCAAGATTAATCCATAGCTCAAAGCTTACTGCAAGAGCTACATACTACATACTACTCGAATAATTTTCATCGACATTTTCACATATACTCTAATTACAAGGACCAAAAGTAGCATATATACTACGCCGCAGCAAGTGATCTAGTGCCAAGTGTGGTTCGCCCTCGCCCTCCTTGATCTGCCTCCCTCTTCGGCCTTCTTGGCGTCACTCATGGGTTTGAGCTTACGGTACAACTCTAGGGAGAGGAACCCATCAATTGCAACATAGGTGATGTGTTCCATGTCTAGCATTTGGTTGTCCCAGTAGTTGTGCAACCGATAATCCTTCTTCTTCATGTTTTTGTAGACGGGATCAATAAATTTTGCTGCCATGGTAGCCATTCCAACTTTCTTTTCTTTGAACACATGAAAGTATATATCTTGGATATCCTCATAAATTTTTTTTGGAATAGAAAAGTTCCAGGTTCTCGCAAACATTTTCTTGTCATTGTTGGTGTCAACACTTGCAAATTTGACGTCGCCAAAACGAAAAAGATCAGCCAGCGTCGCAGATTGCCACCAGTCACCACTGAAGTACACAAGTAACAAGAGTTTAGAAAAGTACTACTCCCTCCGATCCGAAAAAAAGGGCGTGAGAAAACTGGTACGCATGCACGTCTGGATGAGTACTAGTTGCAGAAAATCTAGATGAGTACTAGTTGCCAAAAAAGAGAGGAAAAAAGTAGTAGTAACACCAATCACAAGAACCAGGAATAACCAAATAGCAATCACAAGAACATCTAGATGAGTACTAGTTGCAGAAAACAAGAGGAAAAATGACTTTTACCTGGAGTGATGGTACACCAGGACGTGGCGGCGGAATGCAAGCTGAAGAACGGCGACCTTCTTCTCGATCTCCAACTGGTGGGATGTGTACTCGAAATCGAGCCCCATGAACCTTTCTTCTCCGCTATCAATCCACTGCTCGTACATGTCTACGACACGCTGCACCTCGGCAGGGTCGTTGGTGTACGTGACGTCGATGCTTTCCTCGCCATGGATGGGGACCTTAATCGTGCGGCAGAAATACTTCTCTTCGTCCATTCTTGGAAGAAGAAGAGAGGGGAGCGGATGGAAGAAGAAGAGACTGGAGTGCAGCGGTTGGAAGAAGATGCAGTGGAGAATACGAATGGAAGTACAGGGGAGTATTAATATTAATTGTGGACGGAGCAGACTCGAAGTGGTTTCCGTGTGAAATCGATAGAAAAAATTGGGAAGCACCTGTGCCGTGTGTGTACATAGACACAAGGTTGTACATAGTAGTCACTTGTTTGTGGGCCTAAACTAATAAGCCTAATTTTAATCTACTAAACCTACACAATGGCCAGCGCGGCCCACGATTTGTCCCATCAAACCAGCTAGTCTACGGCCTGACCTAAGGCAGCGTGCGTGTAATCATTCTCCCGCAGAAAACTGCCGAGTTCACACGCCTCCCTCGCCACGTGGTCGCCGCCGCCTGCCCTTCCGCACAAGTTTGACCTAGAATTAGTCTACCGGCCGGCGCACCCTCCACTTCGATCATGAAGCCAACCAAAGACGTGCCAACTAGATCTTACGCATCATTTTTCATCTTGATCGTGATTATCACACCAGATCTGATCGTTTTTGTTCCTTTTTTCTCGCAGTGTCCAGTTTGTTTTGACAAACTAGGGATGTGTGGCAGTGATGACATGACGACTGATTATTTCGTCATAACCCTTGTAGAGGGATTTGAGGAGAAGACGGTAAGGATTCTAATCTACTCATGTACAAATTGGATTTGGATTTTTCGTGAGTATTCACATGTAATATACGTAGCATATCTTCGAGTCCTAGTACTCATTGTGTCATGTGTTAATCATTGATGTAATATACGTAGCTGATCTAGCTAGCAAATTTTTTGGGACTGTGTTTTCTAGTAGTTATGGACGTGTTTTTTTAATGAACTACCTACATGCAATTTCAATACTTGAAGGGTACGATTCTGAAACTATGAGTGCATGTTCAGTTATTTGCAGTACAGGACTATTGCTTCAATGTCCAATTATAGAAAAAAGTACAAATAGCTACTCTTGTAGGATATATCTACTTTTAGTAAGTCCAATTTACTACTGGCTCATAATTGAATAAAATACGTGCTCTTATTTAGGTGATCCACTGCTACATCAGATCATATTTCTTAAGAATTCATGCTGTTTTCCCTATGGAGAACACCAATTTTCAAGCCACACTGATTACCAAGGAAGGATTCTCGTTTGTAGTTGAGCTTAGCAGCATTGACGGGATAACCTTTCTGAACGGAAATTATTGGAAAGAATTTAGTAGGGTTTACAAATTTTAAGTTGGTATGGAGCTTGTTTTCAAGACCGACACACAAAGAGGCCAAACTGAGGTCATAACTGGAAATGACCCAATCATCCATCCATGTAAGTTCTTACTTAATACAAAAAAATTATGTTGTGCACATAAACATTAATATATTACTTGGTTGCGGCATGTGTACTCCACTAATTTCAGGCGTATTACATTTTTACAGCATACTACCACATGTCCCCTGAGAGGCGTCACATTGTTGACTCACTCTCTAGCACTGATGGGACCATGGTTAACTGGAGGATGATGGGGACGGTGATCGACGCTGTTGAAAACTTGGATTACACTGTTCTATTCCACAGAGCTGGAGAGTATAAGGAAGCAGAATTGGTTGTCGGGGTGCTGCATACTCTGAATTGGACAAACAACGAGAACTTCAATAAATACGTGGTAAATTTTTAAGAACACATCTTCTCTTATGCGCAAAGTATTACGTGTACACTTGTTCTATTTTCCTTTCTTTTAACATGATTATTTTCCGATAGCTTTTCTCTTGACTTTAAGTCTTTGCATGCAACAGAAAATCCCAAGCCGTCTGATTCCTGCACATATGGCAAGAAATGGTACCATCACTATTGTTTGCTACCCGAGAACTGAGGTGACATCGACATATTCAATTTCTGATCTTGATGGTCGCTTGTGCGTCAGCGGGTGGAAAGAGTTCATGGCGAAGGAAAGTCATCTCAAACAGGGTGACAAGATGTTGTTCTTGCTATACCAGTGCGCTGAAGGGCTCTACTTGTTTGCTACCCATGTCCCTGAAATTGGTCTGTAATAGGAATGCAGTGATATTGATGGTTTCCGTGTGCAACTATATGCATGCAGCCCCGTTGCTACAATATAAAAACCGTGTTAAGACTCTATGTTAGATTGTTGAATTCTCACACAATTTAAATGTTATGTTCTTTTAGTTTTACTACTTTCATGATGTCATTTTGTTTTTTATGCTGAGCTTTACCATTTTTGCTTTACCATATTGAATTTTATGACTCATATAAATGTAAACAAGGGTGCAAACCACACATGCTCGATGGAAAAAATATCCAGTGATACTAGCCCCTTGTTCTCCCATGCTACCATTTTAAAAAATCAACTATAGATATTTCATAAAATTCCGGAAAAATTATTAATGTTCCCAAAGAATTTGTCTACATAATGTTAAAAAAAACCAGGTCCAAATTCGATCTACACATTGAGAAACAAAAAGTACAAATCAGCAAAAATGCACTATATATTCATATTTGGATTTGTCTTTTTGGTTAGTCAATATTACTTTCGTATCTGGACATAAAATTATTACACATTGTAGTAACTTTACTCGTGATTTTTCCTAGATTTTTTTGAATCACCAAAACTTCATTTATTCGAAACGGTACCATGGTAGCATGCAAGAGGGCTAGTATCACAGGATATTCTCCCCATGCTCTGGCGAAATAGGCTGAATCACCGCTATATTAATATAGCAACCACCCGGTACAACAGTTTTGATACAACGCCGGCTGAGGCGACAACCAATAAACGCAAAAGAAGAAAAGAAAAGGAGACGCAAGTGGATCAACGAAACGACCACTGCGCCCACCTACAAACTACAACCAAGCTGCTAGCACCAGGACGTCAAATACCAATCAACACCTGCAACATGGATAGTCGCGCTTCTAGGGTTTCCCCCGGCACATCGGGGCGGCGGATGCAGGGTAGACGCGATGCCCTTCATGAAGGGAGGATGCCACCCGATGGCGATAACGCTCTAATATCGGTACTCCGACAAGGATTTCTCCCAAACACACCCTCACCACCATCCCTGATGATCCGTCGCCTAGGTGCCTCGCAACCACCGGACGAACCGACCACCAGCATGCGACACCACGGTGCAACAACATTTAACCAGGATGGGGGAATCAAATGTGGTGGGCACGGTTTATCATTGGCTTCATCATTAAGGACCAATTTACGAAAGATCAAATGTGGAGGCACCGTTCACATAATGAAAATTTTGAGGAAAACCATTTATACTCTAATTTAATCGATTGCTACACGCACACCAACTGCTACACACACGAACTCGAGTCCTCTCCCTCTCCACCCCCCAATTCCCCACCGCCGCCACGGCTAGCCCTCTCCGCCCCCAGATCCCCCACCGACACCCGGCGGAACAACGCCGCGACAAACGCCGTCGCAACCGCCACCGTCGTCCTCGCGCCGTCCAGCCGTCGCGCCGCAGGTAAGTTTCCCCGGCCGCCGTACCTTTCATTGTTAGGTTTAGATGTAGATTGAGTTATATGTTAGATGATTATTGTGATTTTAGATGTAGATCGACTTAGAAATTAGATTTTCATTGTTAAATTTAAGTTTATTTAGCCACCAAAATTAGATGTACATTGTTAGATTTAAGTTGGTTTTTGAATGGTAAATGGTTAGATGTGTATCTGAATTCAGTGTATGGAACGCACCACCGCAGGCAATGGATGTATGTGAACAGTGTGGCTACAACGAGTGCATGAACAAGAAATTTACCATTGTTCTACCAGAGGGGTTTGAAAACAGATTGGTATATACTTTCGGTCAATCTACTTTTTGAAAACTGACAAAAAAATTGTACTTTTTTTTTACAGATCATACCTTGCAGATTCAGGCGTGACTTTTTGGAGCATATTCAAGTTGCAATTTGGGACCACGCTAGAACTCTCGAGGTGAACTTGGTGAGCTTGAGAGTGCCAGACCACCAGCACAAAGTTGTAGTCACACATGAGGATGTAAAAACATACTTCAGTGGTCAGCAATGGGGTCAGCAATGGGGCCAGCTTGTGGAACGCTACGAGATGGATCCAACAGGGAGATTGACATTCTATCTCGATGAAGGTGATGTGTCCACCTACTTCCTCTACGATCGACCTGACGATGCTGAAGACACCGAAGATGATGTTCCCATAGCTCGCTACTGAGGATACACATGTTGTCATTATTCAGTCAGATGATGAGTAGGTATCGTGGTTGTAGCTGAGAGTTCTAGCTTTATGCGAACTTTTAGATTACATGTTAATGCTGAGTACTATCTGGTTGAATCTTTGAATGTTTACGCGATTTTTTTTAATGCTTGTTATGTTATCTCATAATTGAATACCATTTGTGCGCTTCTAGTCAATATTACATACCCTTTTTATTTACCGATTTCTATAGGATAGTGATGTGGACTATGACATCAACGCCAATGATCATGTAGTAACCTGTGTCGATTCCAGAAACACGCTTGTGGACACCTAGATAGCAGGGGCGTACGAGTTTCATGCCAGAACTGAAGAAAAACCACACCACTAACAGGGCTTTTCGACTAGTGTTGAATATTAACACAACAATGCATTTCGAAATGAATAAATTTAATCATAAAATGAAACTAGTAAAACTTAATAGAGCATTTATAATACTTGAACGTTATTGCCAAGGGAATAACATATTGTTCACAAGTCAAATGTGCTGTGAAGACAAATTGTACAATTAATAGGCCCATACTCCGGTTGGGCCATTGGGCGAGCGAAAGGGCTACGTATGTCCGCCCGGTCTCCTCCAAACAGCCCTGCCCCCACACGACAACGCCGCCCTATCCGCCCTCAGGCGACTTCGTCGCCGTATCGGCCCTGCGCGACCGACCAATCCGCCACTATTACCTCGCCGACATCCGAACTCAATTAGCGTAAACTATTGAACTGCCGCCAACGCTGCCCCGCCGACTTGTACTCAATCGCTGCTTCCGCCGCTCGTCAGACGCAATTACAAGGTTTGTACCAATACTGATGAAATCCTTGGTTTCCATCCTGCCGGTTCGATGAAGTTAATGGCGATTGCAATTGCTGTCAGATAGACTAGCTGCTTGTGTTCACATATGCGTGTCTGTTTTATCAGTTTCAGTTGTAAGTGTTAGTTTAATATTCATAGCAATGTTAGGAATTCAGGTACGAACTAGGTTTTATATTTTCATAGCCATGTCAGTTTTAGGTGTAAGTGTTAGTTTCAATCGAACGATGTGTCGTGAAGTAATGTCTAATGTAATCCCCTGCAATTCTTACTGACTTGAAAGACCAGTATGCCCGTCTCTCTGATGTATGTGTTTTTCCGAAATACTTACGTGTGAACTAATGCTGCTCCTTTTTTTACAAGATCGGCTAAACGGAGATAACGCAAAATGTCACAAGACAATAGCTGGATGGAGAAGGATAGAGATTCTGTGGAGTGGCAAAGTGGCATCGAGAGTTTCTTGGAACTTAGTTTTGATGGTGCTGAACCAGACACAAGAAACTTTTGCCCGTGTACGAAATGTATGAATAATGCTCATAAAACTAAAAAGGAGATCCATAAGCACTTGCTTAAGAATGGGATGGATCCGTCCTACAAAAATTGGGTATTCCATGGTGAACCCGAGAAGGACAACATGGCTGAAGATTCTGATGATGAAGACGCTGCGGGTGGTGGTGAAGGGATATGTGACATGCTCGAAATTCTGATAAGGGCCATAAAAGTGGGAAGTAATGCAGGAGACATGAGCGGTGATGGAATGAAACAGGAGCCAAATGCATCTGCGAAGGCGTTCTACAAACTATTGGAAGAGGGAAAAACATCGTTGTACCTAGGTTGTGAGGAGGTCACAAAGATATCTTTCATTGTGAAGCTTTACCAAATCAAGTGCGTGTCTGGGATGACCAACAGAGCATGTGACTTAATGCTGCGGATGTCCACGGAGGTGCTGCCAAAGGGTCACTGCATTCCTACTAATCTCGCACAAGTAAGGAAGGTCATTCGAGAGTTTGGACTGGATTACAAGAAGATACACGCGTGCTCTAATGATTGTGTGCTATTCCATAATGAGCATGCTAATGCCCAAGAATTCCCTGTCTGTCATACGTCTCGATGGAAATCAAGTCCAACCGTAGAAAAGCTGATTCATCGATCCGTAAATCAAAGAAGCAAGTGCCACGGAAAGTTCTATGGTATTTCCCACTCATTCAAAGACTGCAAAGGCTGTACATGACTAAAGATATGTCAACTGATATGAAATGGCATAAGGAGAAACGTAAAGATGATGGCATAATGAGGCATCCTGCAGATTCGAAGGCCTGGAAAAGCCTTGATGATAGATATAGTCAGAAAGAATTCGCAAAAGATGCTCGCAGTGTTCGGCTTGGCCTTGCTTCAGATGGATTCAACCCCTTTGGGCTCATGAGTATATCACACACTACATGGCCTGTCATTCTGATCCCATATAACTTGCCACCATGGATGTGTATGAAACAACACAACTGGATATAATGTCAATGATTATTCCAGGACCAAAGTCAGCAGGAAATAACATTGATGTGTACTTACAACCTTTGATTGATGAACTGTTAGTTCTATGGGAAGATGGTGTTGAAGCATATGATGCTTCAACTAAACAAAATTTCACGTTGTATGCATGCGTGTTGTGGACCATCAATGAATACCCGGCTTACGCAATGCTGAGTGGTTGGAGCACAAAAGGCAAGCTAGCATGCCCTTACTGCCACAAGCATACAGACTTTTTATGGCTCCAGTTTGGTAGAAAGCATTGCTACATGGGACACCGACGTTTTCTACGGAAACACCACAAATGGCGTCGAAACAAGGTTATGTTCAACAACATGGCAGAACATAGAGACGCCCCGGCGCTACTTACAGGCATTGAAGTTCTAAAGGAGCTTGATAGCATTCAACATGAATCATTTGGGCGGTCAAATAAGAAAAAGCGACCGAAAACTAATCCCTGGCACAATTGGCGGAAGAAAATTGTGTTCTTCCAGCTCCCTTATTGGCACACCACTTGCTCGTGAGGCACAATTTGGATGTTATGCACATCGAGAAGAACAATTGTGACAGCATTCTGGGTACTTTGCTTGAGATGGATGGGAAAACAAAGGATGGTACGAAGGCTCGCCTAGATTTGGAGTTATTGAAAATTAGGGAGGATCAGCACGCAAAGCCCGACGGTAAGGATAAGTACAAAATTAAGAAAGGCATGTATGCTTTAAAAAAGGAAGAGAAGATAATGCTGCTCAGGTTTCTGCAGAGCATACGGATGCCTGATGGCTATGCTTCACACATTAAGAGATGTGTGGTCCTCGAGCAGTGCAAGTTTAGTGGACTCAAAACTCATGACTGCCATGTTATATTACAGAAACTTCTTCCTATTGCGTTGCGCAAACTTCTGCCAGAGAATGTCCTTACCCCATTGCTTCAGCTCAGTAAATTCTTTTCCGATTTTGCTCCAAGGAGTTAAGGGATGACGATTTGTTGAATTTGGACAAACAAATTGCAGATATTCTATGTCAGCTAGAGATGATCTATCCACCAGCTTTCTTTGATATTATGATGCATCTCCCAATTCATCTAGCTCGAGAAGCATGGTTGGCAGGGCCTGTACAGTATAGATGGATGTATCCGGTTGAGAGATACATGCATACGTTGAAGGGATATGTACGTAACAAGGCTCATCCAGAAGGTTCAATTGCAGAGGGGTACATACTTGAAGAGTGCATGACGTTCTGCAGTCGATTCGTTAAAGGATCGCCTACAAAAATAAGTCAGTCCGAACGCCATGCAGATGGAGCTACAGATGAGGCACCAACAGGGATTAGCATAATGAATGCAGTTGATTAGTCCAAGAAAGGTTTTGCCCGTGAATCACTGTCTTTGTGTCGAGACATCGTAGTAGTTTTCATAGACTGGGGTGCCATGAGACTACGGTAGAGACGTGGGGTAACGGGATAGCGTAGTAACACGAAACACGGGATTTTACCCAGGTTCGGTACGTCGCGACAGTACGGCGTACCTACTCCTGCACTTCTCACTAATTGGGACTAAAGCCCGTATAACAGGGTTACAGTGTGAGGGAATAGATCTAGCTACTCGACGAGGATGAACTTCTCGGCGAGTAGCGTAGAGCTTTAGCTTGCGAAACTTGAACCTATCTAATCTATCTCCCGTCCGGCTTTATATAATAGCCGGATTAGGGCTTACAGAACAAGAAACCTAGAAGACTACGTTTAACTTGTAACTTGGAAAGTAAGGAATCCGTCTTCTCCTCCAAGCCAGATCACGTGGGCCGTGATCCGGGTTCTTCTAGAATCCGGCTTCTGCGCGTCGGACTACTGGGCCGCCCAATGGACCCAAGCCCATTACCATGTAGGCCACCCTGGTAGTCCAGCTCTTTTGTCTACCATCTTCTATACCCCTATTCAGTATATATCCGACAGTAGCCCCCAGGAAGGATCAAAACTCTGATTCTCCGTGTGAAATCGATAGAAAAAATTGGGAAGCACCTGTGCCGTGTGTGTACATAGACACAAGGTTGTACATAGTAGTCACTTGTTTGTGGGCCTAAACTAATAAGCCTAATTTTAATCTACTAAACCTACACAATGGCCAGCGCGGCCCACGATTTGTCCCATCAAACCAGCTAGTCTACGGCCTGACCTAAGGCAGCGTGCGTGTAATCATTCTCCCGCAGAAAACTGCCGAGTTCACACGCCTCCCTCGCCACGTGGTCGCCGCCGCCTGCCCTTCCGCACAAGTTTGACCTAGAATTAGTCTACCGGCCGGCGCACCCTCCACTTCGATCATGAAGCCAACCAAAGACGTGCCAACTAGATCTTACGCATCATTTTTCATCTTGATCGTGATTATCACACCAGATCTGATCGTTTTTGTTCCTTTTTTCTCGCAGTGTCCAGTTTGTTTTGACAAACTAGGGATGTGTGGCAGTGATGACATGACGACTGATTATTTCGTCATAACCCTTGTAGAGGGATTTGAGGAGAAGACGGTAAGGATTCTAATCTACTCATGTACAAATTGGATTTGGATTTTTCGTGAGTATTCACATGTAATATACGTAGCATATCTTCGAGTCCTAGTACTCATTGTGTCATGTGTTAATCATTGATGTAATATACGTAGCTGATCTAGCTAGCAAATTTTTTGGGACTGTGTTTTCTAGTAGTTATGGACGTGTTTTTTTAATGAACTACCTACATGCAATTTCAATACTTGAAGGGTACGATTCTGAAACTATGAGTGCATGTTCAGTTATTTGCAGTACAGGACTATTGCTTCAATGTCCAATTATAGAAAAAAGTACAAATAGCTACTCTTGTAGGATATATCTACTTTTAGTAAGTCCAATTTACTACTGGCTCATAATTGAATAAAATACGTGCTCTTATTTAGGTGATCCACTGCTACATCAGATCATATTTCTTAAGAATTCATGCTGTTTTCCCTATGGAGAACACCAATTTTCAAGCCACACTGATTACCAAGGAAGGATTCTCGTTTGTAGTTGAGCTTAGCAGCATTGACGGGATAACCTTTCTGAACGGAAATTATTGGAAAGAATTTAGTAGGGTTTACAAATTTTAAGTTGGTATGGAGCTTGTTTTCAAGACCGACACACAAAGAGGCCAAACTGAGGTCATAACTGGAAATGACCCAATCATCCATCCATGTAAGTTCTTACTTAATACAAAAAAATTATGTTGTGCACATAAACATTAATATATTACTTGGTTGCGGCATGTGTACTCCACTAATTTCAGGCGTATTACATTTTTACAGCATACTACCACATGTCCCCTGAGAGGCGTCACATTGTTGACTCACTCTCTAGCACTGATGGGACCATGGTTAACTGGAGGATGATGGGGACGGTGATCGACGCTGTTGAAAACTTGGATTACACTGTTCTATTCCACAGAGCTGGAGAGTATAAGGAAGCAGAATTGGTTGTCGGGGTGCTGCATACTCTGAATTGGACAAACAACGAGAACTTCAATAAATACGTGGTAAATTTTTAAGAACACATCTTCTCTTATGCGCAAAGTATTACGTGTACACTTGTTCTATTTTCCTTTCTTTTAACATGATTATTTTCCGATAGCTTTTCTCTTGACTTTAAGTCTTTGCATGCAACAGAAAATCCCAAGCCGTCTGATTCCTGCACATATGGCAAGAAATGGTACCATCACTATTGTTTGCTACCCGAGAACTGAGGTGACATCGACATATTCAATTTCTGATCTTGATGGTCGCTTGTGCGTCAGCGGGTGGAAAGAGTTCATGGCGAAGGAAAGTCATCTCAAACAGGGTGACAAGATGTTGTTCTTGCTATACCAGTGCGCTGAAGGGCTCTACTTGTTTGCTACCCATGTCCCTGAAATTGGTCTGTAATAGGAATGCAGTGATATTGATGGTTTCCGTGTGCAACTATATGCATGCAGCCCCGTTGCTACAATATAAAAACCGTGTTAAGACTCTATGTTAGATTGTTGAATTCTCACACAATTTAAATGTTATGTTCTTTTAGTTTTACTACTTTCATGATGTCATTTTGTTTTTTATGCTGAGCTTTACCATTTTTGCTTTACCATATTGAATTTTATGACTCATATAAATGTAAACAAGGGTGCAAACCACACATGCTCGATGGAAAAAATATCCAGTGATACTAGCCCCTTGTTCTCCCATGCTACCATTTTAAAAAATCAACTATAGATATTTCATAAAATTCCGGAAAAATTATTAATGTTCCCAAAGAATTTGTCTACATAATGTTAAAAAAAACCAGGTCCAAATTCGATCTACACATTGAGAAACAAAAAGTACAAATCAGCAAAAATGCACTATATATTCATATTTGGATTTGTCTTTTTGGTTAGTCAATATTACTTTCGTATCTGGACATAAAATTATTACACATTGTAGTAACTTTACTCGTGATTTTTCCTAGATTTTTTTGAATCACCAAAACTTCATTTATTCGAAACGGTACCATGGTAGCATGCAAGAGGGCTAGTATCACAGGATATTCTCCCCATGCTCTGGCGAAATAGGCTGAATCACCGCTATATTAATATAGCAACCACCCGGTACAACAGTTTTGATACAACGCCGGCTGAGGCGACAACCAATAAACGCAAAAGAAGAAAAGAAAAGGAGACGCAAGTGGATCAACGAAACGACCACTGCGCCCACCTACAAACTACAACCAAGCTGCTAGCACCAGGACGTCAAATACCAATCAACACCTGCAACATGGATAGTCGCGCTTCTAGGGTTTCCCCCGGCACATCGGGGCGGCGGATGCAGGGTAGACGCGATGCCCTTCATGAAGGGAGGATGCCACCCGATGGCGATAACGCTCTAATATCGGTACTCCGACAAGGATTTCTCCCAAACACACCCTCACCACCATCCCTGATGATCCGTCGCCTAGGTGCCTCGCAACCACCGGACGAACCGACCACCAGCATGCGACACCACGGTGCAACAACATTTAACCAGGATGGGGGAATCAAATGTGGTGGGCACGGTTTATCATTGGCTTCATCATTAAGGACCAATTTACGAAAGATCAAATGTGGAGGCACCGTTCACATAATGAAAATTTTGAGGAAAACCATTTATACTCTAATTTAATCGATTGCTACACGCACACCAACTGCTACACACACGAACTCGAGTCCTCTCCCTCTCCACCCCCCAATTCCCCACCGCCGCCACGGCTAGCCCTCTCCGCCCCCAGATCCCCCACCGACACCCGGCGGAACAACGCCGCGACAAACGCCGTCGCAACCGCCACCGTCGTCCTCGCGCCGTCCAGCCGTCGCGCCGCAGGTAAGTTTCCCCGGCCGCCGTACCTTTCATTGTTAGGTTTAGATGTAGATTGAGTTATATGTTAGATGATTATTGTGATTTTAGATGTAGATCGACTTAGAAATTAGATTTTCATTGTTAAATTTAAGTTTATTCAGCCACCAAAATTAGATGTACATTGTTAGATTTAAGTTGGTTTTTGAATGGTAAATGGTTAGATGTGTATCTGAATTCAGTGTATGGAACGCACCACCGCAGGCAATGGATGTATGTGAACAGTGTGGCTACAACGAGTGCATGAACAAGAAATTTACCATTGTTCTAACAGAGGGGTTTGAAAACAGATTGGTATATACTTTCGGTCAATCTACTTTTTGAAAACTGACAAAAAATTTGTACTTTTTTTTTACAGATCATACCTTGCAGATTCAGGCGTGACTTTTTGGAGCATATTCAAGTTGCAATTTGGGACCACGCTAGAACTCTCGAGGTGAACTTGGTGAGCTTGAGAGTGCCAGACCACCAGCACAAAGTTGTAGTCACACATGAGGATGTAAAAACATAGTTCAGTGGTCAGCAATGGGGTCAGCAATGGGGCCAGCTTGTGGAACGCTACGAGATGGATCCAACAGGGAGATTGACATTCTATCTCGATGAAGGTGATGTGTCCACCTACTTCCTCTACGATCGACCTGACGATGCTGAAGACACCGAAGATGATGTTCCCATAGCTCGCTACTGAGGATACACATGTTGTCATTATTCAGTCAGATGATGAGTAGGTATCGTGGTTGTAGCTGAGAGTTCTAGCTTTATGCGAACTTTTAGATTACATGTTAATGCTGAGTACTATCTGGTTGAATCTTTGAATGTTTACGCGATTTTTTTTAATGCTTGTTATGTTATCTCATAATTGAATACCATTTGTGCGCTTCTAGTCAATATTACATACCCTTTTTATTTACCGATTTCTATAGGATAGTGATGTGGACTATGACATCAACGCCAATGATCATGTAGTAACCTGTGTCGATTCCAGAAACACGCTTGTGGACACCTAGATAGCAGGGGCGTACGAGTTTCATGCCAGAACTGAAGAAAAACCACACCACTAACAGGGCTTTTCGACTAGTGTTGAATATTAACACAACAATGCATTTCGAAATGAATAAATTTAATCATAAAATGAAACTAGTAAAACTTAATAGAGCATTTATAATACTTGAACGTTATTGCCAAGGGAATAACATATTGTTCACAAGTCAAATGTGCTGTGAAGACAAATTGTACAATTAATAGGCCCATACTCCGGTTGGGCCATTGGGCGAGCGAAAGGGCTACGTATGTCCGCCCGGTCTCCTCCAAACAGCCCTGCCCCCACACGACAACGCCGCCCTATCCGCCCTCAGGCGACTTCGTCGCCGTATCGGCCCTGCGCGACCGACCAATCCGCCACTATTACCTCGCCGACATCCGAACTCAATTAGCGTAAACTATTGAACTGCCGCCAACGCTGCCCCGCCGACTTGTACTCAATCGCTGCTTCCGCCGCTCGTCAGACGCAATTACAAGGTTTGTACCAATACTGATGAAATCCTTGGTTTCCATCCTGCCGGTTCGATGAAGTTAATGGCGATTGCAATTGCTGTCAGATAGACTAGCTGCTTGTGTTCACATATGCGTGTCTGTTTTATCAGTTTCAGTTGTAAGTGTTAGTTTAATATTCATAGCAATGTTAGGAATTCAGGTACGAACTAGGTTTTATATTTTCATAGCCATGTCAGTTTTAGGTGTAAGTGTTAGTTTCAATCGAACGCTGTGTCGTGAAGTAATGTCTAATGTAATCCCCTGCAATTCTTACTGACTTGAAAGACCAGTATGCCTGTCTCTCTGATGTATGTGTTTTTCCGAAATACTTACGTGTGAACTAATGCTGCTCCTTTTTTTACAAGACCGGCTAAACGGAGATAACGCAAAATGTCACAAGACAATAGCTGGATGGAGAAGGATAGAGATTCTGTGGAGTGGCAAAGTGGCATCGAGAGTTTCTTGGAACTTAGTTTTGATGGTGCTGAACCAGACACAAGAAACTTTTGCCCGTGTACGAAATGTATGAATAATGCTCATAAAACTAAAAAGGAGATCCATAAGCACTTGCTTAAGAATGGGATGGATCCGTCCTACAAAAATTGGGTATTCCATGGTGAACCCGAGAAGGACAACATGGCTGAAGATTCTGATGATGAAGACGCTGCGGGTGGTGGTGAAGGGATATGTGACATGCTCGAAATTCTGATAAGGGCCATAAAAGTGGGAAGTAATGCAGGAGACAAGAGCGGTGATGGAATGAAACAGGAGCCAAATGCATCTGCGAAGGCGTTCTACAAACTATTGGAAGAGGGAAAAACATCGTTGTACCTAGGTTGTGAGGAGGTCACAAAGATATCTTTCATTGTGAAGCTTTACCAAATCAAGTGCGTGTCTGGGATGACCAACAGAGCATGTGACTTAATGCTGCGGATGTCCACGGAGGTGCTGCCAAAGGGTCACTGCATTCCTACTAATCTCGCACAAGTAAGGAAGGTCATTCGAGAGTTTGGACTGGATTACAAGAAGATACACGCGTGCTCTAATGATTGTGTGCTATTCCATAATGAGCATGCTAATGCCCAAGAATGCCCTGTCTGTCATACGTCTCGATGGAAATCAAGTCCAACCGTAGAAAAGCTGATTCATCGATCCGTAAATCAAAGAAGCAAGTGCCACGGAAAGTTCTATGGTATTTCCCACTCATTCAAAGACTGCAAAGGCTGTACATGACTAAAGATATGTCAACTGATATGAAATGGCATAAGGAGAAACGTAAAGATGATGGCATAATGAGGCATCCTGCAGATTCGAAGGCCTGGAAAAGCCTTGATGATAGATATAGTCAGAAAGAATTCGCAAAAGATGCTCGCAGTGTTCGGCTTGGCCTTGCTTCAGATGGATTCAACCCCTTTGGGCTCATGAGTATATCACACACTACATGGCCTGTCATTCTGATCCCATATAACTTGCCACCATGGATGTGTATGAAACAACACAACTGGATAATGTCAATGATTATTCCAGGACCAAAGTCAGCAGGAAATAACATTGATGTGTACTTACAACCTTTGATTGATGAACTGTTAGTTCTATGGGAGGATGGTGTTGAAGCATATGATGCTTCAACTAAACAAAATTTCACGTTGTATGCATGCGTGTTGTGGACCATCAATGAATACCCGGCTTACGCAATGCTGAGTGGTTGGAGCACAAAAGGCAAGCTAGCATGCCCTTACTGCCACAAGCATACAGACTTTTTATGGCTCCAGTTTGGTAGAAAGCATTGCTACATGGGACACCGACGTTTTCTACGGAAACACCACAAATGGCGTCGAAACAAGGTTATGTTCAACAACATGGCAGAACATAGAGACGCCCCGGCGCTACTTACAGGCATTGAAGTTCTAAAGGAGCTTGATAGCATTCAACATGAATCATTTGGGAGGTCAAATAAGAAAAAGCGACCGAAAACTAATCCCTGGCACAATTGGCGGAAGAAAATTGTGTTCTTCCAGCTCCCTTATTGGCACACCACTTGCTCGTGAGGCACAATTTGGATGTTATGCACATCGAGAAGAACAATTGTGACAGCATTCTGGGTACTTTGCTTGAGATGGATGGGAAAACAAAGGATGGTACGAAGGCTCGCCTAGATTTGGAGTTATTGAAAATTAGGGAGGATCAGCACGCAAAGCCCGACGGTAAGGATAAGTACAAAATTAAGAAAGGCATGTATGCTTTAAAAAAGGAAGAGAAGATAATGCTGCTCAGGTTTCTGCAGAGCATACGGATGCCTGATGGCTATGCTTCACACATTAAGAGATGTGTGGTCCTCGAGCAGTGCAAGTTTAGTGGACTCAAAACTCATGACTGCCATGTTATATTACAGAAACTTCTTCCTATTGCGTTGCGCAAACTTCTGCCAGAGAATGTCCTTACCCCATTGCTTCAGCTCAGTAAATTCTTTTCCGATTTTGCTCCAAGGAGTTAAGGGATGACGATTTGTTGAATTTGGACAAACAAATTGCAGATATTCTATGTCAGCTAGAGATGATCTATCCACCAGCTTTCTTTGATATTATGATGCATCTCCCAATTCATCTAGCTCGAGAAGCATGGTTGGCAGGGCCTGTACAGTATAGATGGATGTATCCGGTTGAGAGATACATGCATACGTTGAAGGGATATGTACGTAACAAGGCTCATCCAGAAGGTTCAATTGCAGAGGGGTACATACTTGAAGAGTGCATGACGTTCTGCAGTCGATTCGTTAAAGGATCGCCTACAAAAATAAGTCAGTCCGAACGCCATGCAGATGGAGCTACAGATGAGGCACCAACAGGGATTAGCATAATGAATGCAGTTGATTAGTCCAAGAAAGGTTTTGCCCGTGAATCACTGTCTTTGTGTCGAGACATCGTAGTAGTTTTCATAGACTGGGGTGCCATGAGACTACGGTAGAGACGTGGGGTAACGGGATAGCGTAGTAACACGAAACACGGGATTTTACCCAGGTTCGGTACGTCGCGACAGTACGGCGTACCTACTCCTGCACTTCTCACTAATTGGGACTAAAGCCCGTATAACAGGGTTACAGTGTGAGGGAATAGATCTAGCTACTCGACGAGGATGAACTTCTCGGCGAGTAGCGTAGAGCTTTAGCTTGCGAAACTTGAACCTATCTAATCTATCTCCCGTCCGGCTTTATATAATAGCCGGATTAGGGCTTACAGAACAAGAAACCTAGAAGACTACGTTTAACTTGTAACTTGGAAAGTAAGGAATCCGTCTTCTCCTCCAAGCCAGATCACGTGGGCCGTGATCCGGGTTCTTCTAGAATCCGGCTTCTGCGCGTCGGACTACTGGGCCGCCCAATGGACCCAAGCCCATTACCATGTAGGCCACCCTGGTAGTCCAGCTCTTTTGTCTACCATCTTCTATACCCCTATTCAGTATATATCCGACAGTAGCCCCCAGGAAGGATCAAAACTCTGATTCTCCGTCTTTCATCAAATAATTTTGTCCGGGAAAACTTGATTCAGCAGTCTTGATTCTTTCTTCTTTCCTTTTGAAGGAGATGGTAACATAAAACTCGGAGCTATGAAAATCCGGCTTTTCTTCTCGCGATCCTTCGCGGAAAAGGAACTTATGACATCAGCGCCTCAATCATGCTGACGCAAGCGCCGCTTGGTTTCACGCGGGAAACCCTGCAACGTATCTCTGACAGATTCTCACGAGAAACGAGGAGATAGCCATCATTCCCCTGTCGTTTCGTTTCCCGGATTTACCGGCGAGCGACACGCGTCGAACATCCAACGGTCAAAAGAGCCGTTGGCACGTATCTAAACGGATATCTGGCTATAAATAGCCATCATCGTCCTCCTCTGAAACTTTCCTCACTCCCACACTGCCCACGCCATTGACGCGAGCTCGAGAGCAAGTTTCTTGCCCCAGGCGCACTTAGCTTCCAAGCACGCGGAACGCACCAAAACGCGCCACCAAAGGATGGCATCCTCGCCGCCTTCACCGACCCGCGCCGCCATCGACGAGCTCGTCAACGACCTAGATCCGCAATCGGGAGCGCAAAAGCCCACCGGCAGTGAGCCGGAGAAGACCACGGCTTCCGCGGCGGGCGGAGAAAACACTTCCGCCGCCGCGGACATAGCATCATCAAGCGCCGCGACAACCCCACCGTTTGCACCCGAAACGGTGGAAGAAAAGATCGAGCTCCTCGGTGACGAGCTCGCCGCCGCGGAGGCCGCCGCCGCCGCCACCGCCGGAGCGGACAAAGAAGCTGAACCTGCAGGCAACTGGATTGCCTGCAGTATTCCTCCGGCTCTCCTTCCAAACCTGGAGAAGGAGGGCCTGGTACTTAAGAAGAAATGGCGACTTCCGGAGGAAGAGACCGAGCCAACGCCGCAGAACGGCGAACGGGTACTTCTCGCTTCCCACCTCCTGCGAGGTATGGGGCTTCCGCCTTCTTCTTTCTTCCTCCAAGTCCTTTCCCATTATGACATCCAGCCCCACAATCTTCCCCCCAATTCCATTCTTTACATGGCCGGCTTTCAGGCCCTGTTTGAAGGCTACTTAGGGATAGAACCTAGGCTAGACTTCTGGATGTACTGCTTTGGGGTTAAGCGGAACTCTTCGGAGGGCGCACTCCCAACTTGCGGGACCATATCCTTTACTCTTCGGAGATTCCGAGAGGATTGGTTCCCCAAGATTAAGACCTCAGAATCCGTCAAATTTTGGACGGGTTCTTTCTTCTATCATCCCCGACGTGCCTTTTCCTAAAAAGGCCGTCGGGGTTCCACCTTTTGTGAACTCTGCCGCCGTTCCCCAGGATAACTGGGGAACAGAAGCCGTCCAAGTTCTGCCGCCAGATCTGTTAAGGATCAAGAGGCGCATCACCAAGTTCACCTCCTCCAAACCTCCTTTGACCGGTATGGATACGGTTTTTTGCTGGATGGATAGGCGGATCCAGCCATTAGCAAACCACGGAGGTCGCCTTCTGTGCGAGTATACGGGAGACAAAGATCCTATGCGGACAACCGACAAGGATTGGCCTCAAAAGGAGCTTCGACGGCGCATCAACCAGTTGGTCGCATCTCGCGACCAATATGAAGCTAGTCGGCCAATGTACACGGCCGACAACCCAGCTCCCAAGGTAAGTTTTCCGTCATTTGGGTACAATCTCAATTCTCGGATAATCTACCTTTTTGATTCTGATTGGTTCTTCCGACAGCTTGCGGATCTTCCAGACTCGGAGTTAGCCTCCGAGGCCGAGCTGGATGCGCTACGCACCGCCGCTACAGGTGGGCGCAAGCGCAAGAAGATAATTTCCTCGGATGAAATTATCGATCTTGACGGAATCCCCGTCGCCACTTCCAGGTTATTTTCTTCTGGGTTTCTCTTTTATGGGATCTTTTTCGTCCATCTTTGGTGTTTTAACCTTTTCCGGGTTTTGGTTTTTAGCCTGCCCCCCTCCAACCTGAAGCCGAAGAAGCCGAAGAAACTCAAGGTTTCTTCCAGCCGAGGCAGCCAACCTTCTCCTGCCGTCGCCCCGGAGACGCCAAGCACGAGGGCGAAAGAGCCTACTGCAGCCCCCACCACCAAGCCCCCAGAGCCCAGCCAGCCCATTGTGTCCGACCCGGACACGAGGGAAAGGGCGGCCCCAGAGGTGGAAAAATTAACTCGGACTTTCGACGAGGAAATTCCCACCTTTGACAAGGATTTCAAAGCTATCAATGACGGCTTGGACGCAGCCGGAAATCTCTTCGCGGAATACGCGAAAGAGTTCAAAGAAAACTTGGCAGGTTTGCAGCGCATGAGCCAGGTATATAACTCTAGCCCCCAAGCATTAATTAAAATGCGTGCTTTTTGCTTTGATGCTTTTTGTACTCATTCTTCTCCTTGCCATGTTTCAGCAAACCTCGGAAGCCATCAACAGGGAAGTTTTCCGGAAGCTTACCATCAAGAATAAAGAAGTTAGAAGTCTTCTCTCTATTCTTGAAGAAAGGGAAGCAGAGCTGGAATCAGCTAAGCTCGCATTGTCGGAAACACAAGGTAAACATTTTCCTTCTGAAATTTCCGATTCAGTCATTTGCCTAAGTTTTTTCCAAGAAGCTAGCTAACTCGGATTTTCCCCTTGCTTTTCAGCTGCATTAGCTGAGGCTAAGCAAGCAGCAGAAGATTCTGGCAATGCCGAAATTCTCCGCAAGGAGAATGTTGAGCTTCACAAGAACCTTGTGAAAGCTCAACAAGACTTGGAAGCCAGCAACCTGGCCCTTGGAGTTTCCAATTCCAAGGCTTCCGAGCAGGCGGAGAAGGACAAATCCACCATCCGGGATTTGACCGATGCTCTGAACCTTCGCCTGGAGGAAGTTTCCGAGATCGACAAGCTTATCGGTAAATTTCTAACTTATGTACCATCTTTCCATGTTTTACTTTCTCTGGTTTTCTGTCTAACCCTTTTGGGTGTTTTATTGGAAAAAACCAGGAGATACCCCAGATGGCACTCGGGCTGCAGGCATCCGAGCTTTCGGGGAGACATGGAATTTGATGAAGGCTGCTGCAACGCAGCTAGTAGACAAGTTTCTTCCCGAAAAATCTGGGGAATGCTCGGAGGTTGAAAAACTTCCGGGTGCCATCATGGAGGTGGTGGAGTCTAAGGAATCTTTCCTTCGCTCCGCTGCACGGGGTGGTGCGCGCATGGCTCTTGGCCTCATGCGCATGCACTACCCTAGTGCTAAATCCTGGCGCGTGGCGTCCGGTGTCCCTCAAGGATACACGGATATGCAGCGAAACACCATCTTTGGTGAAGTCAAGGGCCACGCCACCCAGATTGCCTCCATGGTAAATCTCTCCATCAACTATCCAGAGGCAGAGATCCCTCCAATCCCTCAAGATGAAAGCAGCGAGGAGGAGTCAGATGCTTGAAGGGTCACCTGGAACCTGGATAGAAAAAGTAGACAATAGGAGCATTACTATTCTTTTAATGTAATCCAAAAATGTAATGCTTCTTTTTGTATGAATGAAGCTTCCATCTGTTGCAGTTTAAATTATGAAATTTTTTGCAAGTTTTTTGGGTTTTATCATTCCTTTATCTTCTAGGTTCTCTGGTGTGTATGCTTTAACTGTCCTTAGTGTTTGAAATGGCTCAAATAGCAATATGAATCTTCATGCCGAGTAACTGGGGACGAACCAAGCAGTTTTTAAAACTCGGAAACATGGATCATGCTAAAGGCATTTTTACTAACTAGTTCCAATAACCCAACACACACACAATCAGATAAGACTTAGAGAATTTAAGGAAAGTTTTTTAAGTGAAACTTGGGCACACAGGCAATTCAAGTTTCCCTTAGCCGTTAATAGGCTGAAAAATCATTCAGTTTTGTAACGCCGAGTACGCAAGCACAATTCGGGTTAACGTTGAGAAATTTGTAAGATCATTGGGAAATAGATCAGGCGGAAACACTTTACACTTATAAAGAATATGGATGACAGCATTCCGACAACTTTATTTCATGATCTCAAAAGATGTTTACATAGAATTGAACTTAGTACGGAAAGGTACATAACTTTCTAGACGTTCCCAGGCTTCCGCAATCCACTTGACTTTGTCGAATTTTTTCAGCAGCTTGTAGAGTGGTAAGGTTTTAGCCCCCAGCCAACTGATAAATCTGCTGACGGCTGCAGTGGAACCTGTCAATCTTTGGACATCTTTTACACATGTAGGCTTTGAGATATTCAAGATTGCCTTGATCTTTTCCGGGTTAACTTCTATTCCTCTGTGAGAAACAATGAAACCCAGAAGTTTTCCTGAGGGAACCCCGAATACGCACTTAGATGGATTCAACTTCATCTTGTAAGTGCGCAAGTTTTCGAAAGTTTCTCGCAAATCCTCAAGGAGTGTATCTTTTTCCTTGGTTACGACAACAATATCGTCCACGTAAACATGGACGTTTCTGCCAATTTGACTATGCAAACAGCGTTGCATGCAACGCTGGAAGGTTGCACCTGCGTTCTTCAGGCCAAAAGGCATGGTTATGTAATAGTACGTCCCATACGGGGTTATAAAAGAAGTCTTGATTTGATCTTCCTTTTTCATGCGTATTTGGTGGTACCCGGAGTATGCATCCAAAAAGCATAAAAGCTCAGAGCCTGCAGTAGCATCTATTATTTGATCGATTCGCGGTAACGCAAACCTATCTTTCGGACACAACTTGTTCAATCCTGTGTAATCTATACACTTTCTAACAGCAGTGGTGTCTTTCTTCGGGACTAATACCGGATTTGCGGACCAATCAGTATGGATTACTTCCTTGATGAAATCCGCTGCTAAAAGCCGGATAATTTCCTTGCCAATAGCCTTCCGTCTTCTTCCGTCAAATCGACGGAGACCTTGTTTGACGGGTTTTGATCCGGGAATAACCTTGAGTTGGTGCTCAGCAAGTTCCCTGGGTACGCCTGGCATGTCAGCTGGACACCAGGCAAAAATATCCCAGTTCTCACGGAGGAACTTGATGAGCTCGCCTTCCTATTTGTCGGTCATCCCAGTCCCTACGACGACAAATTTTGTCGGATCTTTGGGATCTAGGATTACCTGCCTTGTATTCTCGGACGCCTTGAAGCTATCTGTTGGCTTCCGAGTTTCTTTTCCTGCCGGCATTTCTTTCGGCGATACCTCCTTGGCTAATTCCTTCAGTTCCTCCTTTGCTATAACTCTCTGAGCGCAAAGGGCGTTTTCTTTCTCCAACTCGTTTGCCAGCTTGAAATCACCGGCAATGGTGATTACTCCTCCTTTGGGTCCTGGCATCTTCAGCTTGTTGTAGATATAGCAAGATCTTGCCATAAATTTGGCGAAAGCCGGACGTCCGAGTATTGCGTGATACACGCTTTCGAACGGCACTACTTCGAAGGATACTTTTTCCTGCCGGAAGTGATATTTGTCTCCGAAGGTGACATCTAGGGAAATTTCTCCTAGGGATCGTGCTTGCCTGCCAGGAACAATGCCGTGGAAGCGTATATTGCTGTAGTTGAGCTGGGACTCGGAGATCTTCAAGTGCTTCAGTGTATCCAGGTACATTATATTGATGCTGGATCCTCCGTCCATCAGCACTCTTCTTAGCCTAGTGTTTTGAACAATAGGGCTTACAACAAGAGCTTGTGTGCCGGGTTCAGGGATATTTCCGGGATGATCTGACTGATCCCAGATTATCGGTGTGTTGGAGTACTTCAAGAATTTCGGGGTCGCAGGAACAACTGCGTTTATCTCCCGAAGTGTTCTTTTGGCCACCTTTACTGACGGGGTTGCTAGGAAAGTTAACATTGCTTCTCCGTCAACTCTCGGAAATTTGGGTTCGCCTTTTCGCTGCTGTTCCTGGATTTTGTCATCAGTGTCCGATTCACTGTCTTCTTTTTCAGCTTCTGGCTTTTGTTTGGCAGGTTTCCTCTTGGAACCCTTCCCTTTATTTCCGGATCCTGCATTGCCTTTCATATGCTTGTTTAGCCGGCATTGCGCGTTTGTGTGGGTTGGTTTCCCAAACTGAGAGTGGTGGACGCAGGGTTCCGACTTAATTCTCTCCCATTCTTCGGGAGTGTAATTGATTGGATCTGGACTGCGGCCTTTCCATTTGTTCACCTTTTCTCCTCCAAAGGCTATGTTGACCTCCTTGGGCTTTGTTGTTGACTCCGGAGTTCCTTTTTTATCAGAACGAGGGGTTTTCTTGGCCAGTATCAGTGACTCAATATATCCTCCTCTTGCTCTGATATCATCTTCGGCTGCAGCATGCTCGTTAGCGGTTGTAAGCATAGATCCGAGATCTTTGTGCTTTTTAGAACCAACCATGAACGGTACAAGTCCGGGTTTTAGGCCGTTGACGAAAGCATGCATTGCTTGTACGTCAGTTACTCCAGAGCAACTATTCTTCATTGCAGTCCATCTGGAGATGAAATCCACGTATGGTTCGTCTTCAAATTGGGTGCAACGGTTCAGCTGGTTGATGCTATTTGGGCGTTTGTATGTTCCCGAAAATGCTTAGTAAATACTCTCGCCATATCATCCCAACTGTCGACAGTTCTTGATGGTAAACCATTGATCCAATCTCTGGCTCCGTCTAGCAACATTAGGGGAAGAAACTTGACAGCTTCCAGGTCTGTCCCGTTGTTGATTTGGACGGCTGTGTAATAATCTGAGAGCCAGGTATCCGGGTTTGTACTGCCGGTATACTTTTGGTAGGTTGGACCAACTTTGGCGAAGCCAGAATGCAGGGTTATCCTTCGGATCCTGTCAGTAAAACACTTAGGACCAAAGTATAGATCATCCTTTTCTGCTCTATCAATATGTGCAGAATATCTCCCGGCTGAATGGACAGAAGGGGATCTGCTCCTTTCTTTTCCATTGTTGCGCGGACGCGCTTTTCCGAGGTTATCTCTATCTCTTCCGTTGTCACGCCCCCTGGGATTAGGTGGAGTCCTGCTCCTGTACCTTTCCTTATCTTTAGGCGGTGTCCGAGATCTTTCACGTCTGTGAGGTGTATCGTATCTTCCAGCTTTTTCAGCTGGGTTTCTCGGAGGTGGCATTATTTTGCCGTCATTCCGGTGTTTGTCTTCCCGATCGTGTGGTTTATATCCATCTTTCGGGAGATGAGGTCCGGTTCTAGACGCTGCGTCCCGGTTGTCGGGGTTTTTCTTGTCTTTTCTCGGATCCTCTTTTTTATCCGAATCTCCGGGTTCTTCCGGTCCAGGTGCTCCAGCAGCGCAAGTAACTGTTTTGCAGAGGGCAGAATTATCATGCAGCCTCCCTGATCGCTCTTGGCCTCGCTGTTGCTGCTGTAATGCTTTTCCTAGGAAAGCATACACCCCTTGGAGTTTTTCCCCGTTGGAGTACAGATCGTTGTTTAGGATGGCGAATGCTGCTTCCGCGTTTTCCGCTGCGGTTTTGTATATTGGTTCGCCCTTGGCATCTTTGCCGTTTAACTGCTTCTGCCAAGATGGGTTATAAAACCTTTCTTTTGGCGGCAGTTCTTCCGGTTTTGCGATTCCGGGTAACCTAGTAGGTTTTAAGGCAGATCTATGCTTTCTCTCGTACTCCTCTATTTCTTCCTTCATGACTTTGATGTCATTATGGGTTTGTTGGAGATGTTGCCGAGATCTAAGCAGATGTTGCTGTTGCCGTTGGAAAGCTTGTCTCCTGGCTTCCAGCATCTCAGGGGGTTCATCTGGTCCCACTGGTGTTTGTAATAGTTCTTGCTCTTCCAGTTCTGTCATTGGCGGAGCAGTGATTTCCTTAGATTTCTTTTCCGCGGGCTTTGTGCCACTAATATCTCCAACTTCCAGGTTTTCATCAGCGAGATCAGCTGACTTTTTCTTCCGGAGTTTGTACTGGAGTTTTTTAGAAGCACGATGCTTTTTCTTGGAAGAAGGAGGTTTTTTGACAGGTTCATCTTCTGTCATCTCCTTGACATTAGGGAATATCGGAGAAGTTTCTCCGTCTTCTCTCTCTTCCACTGGCGGAGGGGTTTTAGGGCTTTCCTGGCTGTCGGCACCCGTTGTATCAGCTGGTTTTGCCATTAGCACTTCATGGAATCCCTCTTGAAAGGACTTAACTTTTCTTACGAAGGCATCCTCGTCTTCGTCTTCGGAGTCGAAGTTATCCGATCCGTTTCCGACTCCAATCTCGCCTCAATGGCGGCAAGCACGGACTCTGCTTCCGAGTTCATCGTCTGGTTGACGGATGTCGGATCTTCCGTCTCTGTGACGGGTATTGGTTCTTCCGTCTCTATGACGGGTAGGTTGTTATCTGCCTCTTGCACGGGATTTCCGTCATCCGTGTTTTCAGCGATTTCGGATTGTACCATGCCGATAAAGTGCGTATCACTGTTTTGTCGGCGATCTGAGCAGAATCCGGCATCATAGTCGTCTTCGACTGGGTATAGGGCGGGTGGGATAAATTTTCTTCCACCGCAAAACCCCATTGCCTCTGCAGTTAGTCCGATAAAGATGTTAGCAGATCCAATCGGTAACACGCAGGCACTTACCAGGTGGTTTTGCGCCGGTATGTAGCATCCGTTGTCGAGGAAGCGCCCGACGTCGTCGTCGAATTCCAAGCTTCCGACAGTGATCGATCTTCCAATTCCGTCGAGTATCCCAGATCGGAATTTCACGCCTGACGTCGTTAGCCCCACGGTGGGCGCCAACTGTCGAGACATCGTAGTAGTTTTCATAGACTGGGGTGCCATGAGACTACGGTAGAGACGTGGGGTAACGGGATAGCGTAGTAACACGAAACACGGGATTTTACCCAGGTTCGGTACGTCGCGACAGTACGGCGTACCTACTCCTGCACTTCTCACTAATTGGGACTAAAGCCCATATAACAGGGTTACAGTGTGAGGGAATAGATCTAGCTACTCGACGAGGATGAACTTCTCGGCGAGTAGCGTAGAGCTTTAGCTTGCGAAACTTGAACCTATCTAATCTATCTCCCGTCCGGCTTTATATAATAGCCGGATTAGGGCTTACAGAACAAGAAACCTAGAAGACTACGTTTAACTTGTAACTTGGAAAGTAAGGAATCCGTCTTCTCCTCCAAGCCAGATCACGTGGGCCGTGATCCGGGTTCTTCTAGAATCCGACTTCTGCGCGTCGGACTACTGGGCCGCCCAATGGACCCAAGCCCATTACCATGTAGGCCACCCTGGTAGTCCGGCTCTTTTGTCTACCATCTTCTATACCCCTGTTCAGTATATATCCGACACTTTGGAAGCTCTTAATCAAATGAGGCACTACATAATAACAAACTGCGAGGAAACCGAGCCATGGATTCAGTAAGGAAACTTATGTATTTGTTTCAAATCATGATATGCATTAATACTTTGGTTATGAAGTAACCATATATCATTTCTTTTTGAAGGGAACATATTGACGAGCTCAAAAAGAACAATGGTCCTAATCCTAAAAAGAAACACAAGGAAGATTTTGTTGGCTGGTTCGAAAGACGGGTAAGTTACTTTAGCATTTTCATAAATGTTTCTCGTAATAAAAAAACAATGGCGTATAGTACACTCACACATATTCTATTCCATGAAACAGATCACACAACTCCATAAAGATGGGAAGGTCAACAGTCTGTTGTATACACTAGCTAAAGGGCCTGATCAAATTGCTCGTGTGTTCAACCGTACAGTACGGAATGGATATTACTTTCATAATACCGAAATAGAGCTTGACTTGAGTACCCAAAATAGTGGCGTCGTAGTCAATGCGCAAGAAAGCACCGACAGTACTGATTATTATGGAGTGATAAAGAAAATCATATTTCTTGACTTTCCTCCTGATAAGGAGGTTGTTCTATTGCAGTGCGACTGGTTCGACGTGCCTACTGCCAATAGAAATCAGAGTAAGGGGTATAAGAGGGACAAATATGAAATTATTGACCTTGACACTAGTGTACACCGATTCACGGAAGACCCTTACATTCTAGGTATCCAAGCTGCACAGGTTTTCTATGTGAGAGATGTGAAGAGCCCTAATTGGGCAAGTGCTATAAAAATGAATCCATGCAATTTGTTTGCTCCTTCGGTTTTAAATGGTGCAAACCTAGATGATCTTGCAGAAGGAGATGAACGCGGTGATGCAGATGTACCGGATGTCGTCGATGCAGGAATTACAGTTCCAGAATTTACTGTACCCGATGAGATGACTAGTTGGTGCAGAAATGATGATGATGGAACCATCGTTGATGTTTCAGTCATAAATAATTTAAGACCTACTGAGTTTGACGAAGACCAAGTCGAATATGATGCTGATACTGATGATGATGAGGCTTACATAAATGATGGTCATGTTGCTCCTTTGGTACAAGATGAATTGGATGATGACCATGGATTCTTTGTGTAGGCTGTCTCTGCACTGTTTGGCTTAAATGTTTTGCCATGAACATGCATGGATGAAAGATCGTGTAATAACATAATTTTTGTTTAAATATTCCAAAGTTTCAGTGTTTAGAAATTTTGAATTTCCATGATAAATGTACTAGTGAAATTGCGTCTTATATGAGTTCTTGATTGATTATTAAGTACTGTCACTAGTTGCAACATTAGTAAAATGCTAAGTGCTGCAGAAATTCAGATGCAAACAATATTAAAAAAAATAATGTGCTCACCAAACTGAGATACTGGACCAAAAATGAAGTGTAGTCCTAAGAAAATTGCAACAGTGATCAAGGGCACGGCCCATGAGGCCCGTTAAGCTAGTCTATGAATAGTCGTTGCAAAATAACTTGTTCATTTTCGCAACAGTACGGTGATTGTTGCTTTACCTTTAACCTATTACCATACGACCCAAATTGTCGCAGTAAACAATAGGTATTGCCGCAGGATAAATTTGAGGCGAAAAACATATGGTATTGCCACACGAAAAATTTGGTTGCAATAGTTAGCTTTTTTTTGCAACAATATTTGTAACTACCGCAACACAAATACAGATGTTGCAATAAATGACTGAATATCACCACGAATGCTTATTTCGTTGGAATACCATGTCTCTAAGGCAACAAAAGGAGTGCCTCGCGCAACGAAAATACTCTGTCGCAAAAACGTGCTTGTATTCCAACAGCAGTACAAATCGTGGCAATAGGAGGCCTCTACCGCTACAAAATGACAATTTATCGCCACCAAAATGAGTCGTGGAAATACGAGTGCCCTATCACCACAACCTGAGAGGTCGTCGTAATTTGTGATTATATCGCAACGAAAAAAAACCGTAGCTACAGATTTCGTTGCAAGAGACCGATTCTCTTGTAGTGCAAATGGTGGTAACCGCGATCTTCCTGTCGAATTCGGCATTCTAAAGAATATCGTCACATACACAGCTCCGGTCGTTGAGGCCCGTGTACTCCCACGTGGTGGTCGGCCTCTCTTGAAGGGGTTGGATCCTCCGGTGCAGATACACACCCGATAGGTGTATCCCGTTTAATGGAGTCTCCAACTCCTTGTCGCGGAAGAGTGCCACCTTCGCGAGTAGGGGAATGAAGACCTTGCCTTCCTCGGCTGAGAGCGAATGCAGCCAATACTTCCGCCGCTTCAAAACAAGGAATGGCTGGAACTCGGGGACGCAACCCGCGCTGTCATCCATAATGTAAAACAACTTTCGGCGCCACCCCTGGGATGAGTCGACGAAATTCATCTCCAAGTAGGGGATGCCCTTGTTTGCCTGAATCCCGAAGCTTCCTGTCCTTAGTGGCTCGCCGGTCCTTTCGCCTGGCTTCTTCTTCTCTCAGAAAATCTGCACTTTGAAGATGGCTTTCCAAAGCCGCCAGTGAAGAAGGATGCCAAGGAAACACTCACAAAGCACCGATAAGCACGAAATGTGATGTATCGCGTTCGGAGGAAGATCGTGCAGCTGTATGCCATAGAGATACAACAGCCCGAACAGAAATGGATGGAGGGGGAAAGAAAAACCTCGGGCAATGTGCTCCGAGAATGCAACGGGCTCGGTGGAGAGGGGGATGGGCATATCCTCCTTCGTGGACATGCGCACGCGTCTGGAGCTCTCCGGGGGAAGTACTCCCTCCCTTTGTATCTCGACGATGCTCTTCCTCTTGCGTTCGACGGGCGCCAATCGCCCATTTTCTTCGCCGGCGCCGCCGCGGAGGCGCTCACCACCTCTTTGCCGGACGCTGCTGCGCCGGGCTTCTTGGCTCCTGCCATTGGAGGTCGCTTCGTGCTCGAAGAGGAAAAGGTGTGCGCAAGGGAGGTAGAAGACGAATGAGAGCCAGGAAAGTTACTTTTCCCCTAAGACCCAATATTTATATCCATGCCAGGATGATCCAAGCCGTCGATCTGCGAACGTGGCGCCCATCGCAACCGCCACGTGTGAAGCGGAAACAAAGAGACAGGAGAGGTTACCCCCCGCACGATCTTTTGCAAAAAGATCGTGCGTATTTACAGCACGGAAATCGGATTAACCGGAGTACGGCCGCTCGTTTCCGGTCAAAAGGCTGCCAAAGTGGGCCCCGCGGGCTCTGCCCCACTTCGTCACGAGCCATCGGGAGCAGGCGAGTGCGGGCAGGTGCGCGGTGACGTCACTGAATACCTCACGACACAAAAACTCTTTCGTATGAGCATCAAGACACGGAATTTCTTTCGCATGGATACCCTAACACGAATTTACTTTCGTATGGGAATTCTAACACGAAATCTGTTTTGTATAAAGATATTGACACAAAAACTTCTTTTGTTTAAACTTTATAACAAGAAATCTCTTTCGCATAAGATCAGGAAAAACAAGACTTCCTCACTCGAAAGAAATGTAGAAGATAGCACTTATAGTGCAACCGTGGTAAAATCGCGAGTACGCGGCTCCCGCAACTCTGCCTCACGATGTAGTTGTGCATCTTTTTAAATCCTGAATCGTTCGGCCGACTAGGCACATCTAGATGCCGTATTCTTTCGAGTACGAAGGTAAGACCCAATGATCTCTCCTGTGGACCTGGAATCGCACTCGAGCTGCGTCCTCCGGTAAAGTTTTCATGTCAACAACACGAAGAAAAATCCTAGCGGACGCGCCGGGTACCCCTTTTAAAGGTTAAGTTCGACTCGATAAGACCTCCACGGCCCAGTCGCAACGATCACCTCGCCGAGCTCGAATCGGAGGTCTCGAATTCGGTTAGGCCAGAACTGTCTTTGCCCTAGAAGCAATTAATTTTCCCTGATCATTCGGGAGAGCCAAGCGACTGGGCCGTATCCTTATGCAAAACAAAGCCGACACAAGGCGCACTTACCACTCGATACTCGAGTACATCCCATACAGGGTACACCCTTCAGGCCAGGTGTTCGACTACTCAGTCGAAAGATTCAGAAACAAACTTTGAGTGCTTACTCGACTATTCTCAGTCAAACAAACACTCCGGGGCTACTGACATGGGGATGATTCCTGGACCTATATATTGAGTGGGCCTACCTGGTCCAAGGCCCAAGACTAAAGGACAAAGCAAGGCGCCACGCCGCAGCTCTAGAAGGCCAAGTGGAAGCCCACCCGCAAGACTTGCAGGTCAAAAAGGAAAACTTCTACCGATATAGGACTAGGGTTTGTAACCCCCTCGGACACGGTTTGAGACCTAGCCACCTATAAAAGGCTAGGAGAACCACCGAGGGGAGGATCCAATCTACTTTTCACTACCATAGCCTTGAACTCGAGATCAATATCTCGAGTTGAGCACCCACCATTGTAACCGATCTACTCATAATACAGATCGCAAGAGCAGGAGTAAGGGTTTAACCTCTACGAGGGCCCCGAACCTAGGTAAATTCTTCCCCCTGTTAGACGACGATTGTCACCAGTGCCTATTCATTCTCTTAATCGAAACCCTATCAGATCATCTGAGGGACTTGTCGAGATGACTAATCGACAACACCTGAATTATTAGGTAATAGTTAGCGATGATTACTGCGGTGAAGGTGGATAGGTCAGGTGTGGGCGAAGGAACAACATTCATGCCAGGAATAAAGAGGGATAGGCGGCCGAGGCGGTTGTGGAGGACGTTCCGGCCTATACGAAACCTAAGGGAAAAGCGACTTTAGGGCCTTAAGCCCCAGTTTGTGGCTCGAACCGGGGCAAATGACCCCCCCACCACGCGCCCTGCTCTCCCTGGCCCCACGTATGCAGTCTTTTGCACCGGGTGATGGCTGAGCCGGGGCGAAAGGGGTGCTCGCGAGTGAGCTAAAGCCCCATTTTCCACTAGTGCAAGGGCAGGAAGGTGGCCACGGTAACATGGTCGGTGACAAGAAAATTGAGAAACAAGAAACCTGCTGCGCGTCACGCGGCGCCGTCCTCGCCAGAACCATCATGGTGGACCTGCGGCGGCACATCATGGTGTTTCTATAGGGCCAAGTACTCAATTGGACGGTAATGACAGATTAATATTTTATAAATGACCATTATACCTTAATTATCAACGGGTATCGAGTTATCTCAGTCGTTGATGTATTTAAGTTTGGTGAGGGGAAAGACCCTGAAGCAGAAGGCCTCAAATCTACCTATGTTCACAATTATAGTTATGCTGCCGTTCCTCACGACGGTTTTTGTGTCCGGTTGGACATAGTGGGGTGATACTTTTCTACAACACGAATCAATGGTGCTAGTAGATACAGGTTCGTAGTATAAACCAGAAAGTACGTGACCCTCAATCACTTGTGGTCCATGACAGGATGACGGAGGAAACACATGACATGTGACGGAGGACAGGCGCAGCTGCCATGACCAGTATGTATCAATATTGTTAGGATTAGATAGTAACTGCTTTAAGCAGTTAACCTAGTGTCCAAAGCATATCAACTGTACGGACGCCGTTTTGTCCGTACAGATGTATGTTCCTAGCGAACAGGCGCCTCTCCCTCTTATCGACGGCTCCTACATGCGCCTTTACTTGTAACCGACCTTCCGAAGGGACAGAAATCCCTGTATATATAGCCATGTCAATGATCAATGAAGATATCAGTTCATTCATTCACTTTCCAATTCTTACACGTTATCAGCCACGCTAGCTCTACCGAGAACAATCATCGGAGAAGGAAGGACCAAGAAAAGGAAGATTTCTACGGTAGTCAATCCAAATGGAGGAGGAAATGTGCCTTGTGGAAAGTGGTACCACAAACTCTATATTTAGGGAGATATTTTAACAATCCTTGGACGTGATGCGGTAATAGTTGGCACCGGACGTGCCATATTTACCCTCCCTATGGATACACAAATTATAATTGAGGATACTTTATTGTATCCCGATTCAACTCGTACCCGCATAGGTTATAGAGATATCCGCAAAAATGGTTTTCATATTGAAACCCATGAAGACAACAAGGAGGAATATCTCCTCTTTACCAAAGACAACGGGTATGGCAAACAAATATTTGAGAAAATTCCATCTTTATCATCAGGATTGTACTACACATACATAAAACCCGTAACACACGTTGCCTATAAGGTAATTTTTCAGAATGTAAATGCATTTCAAACTTGGCATGATCTCCTTGGTCATCCCGGTATCGGGATGATGAGAAAAATTATCTGCAATTCCAATGGTCATGACTTAACTGAAGCTAAATTTCCACAATCTTCGGATTTTATGTGCACCGCATGTGCTACTTTGAAAATCATTTTAAGACCCTCTTATCTTCAAATTCAAGCAGAACCACTCCAATTTCTTGAACGAATTCAGGGCGATATTCTTGGTCCTATCCAACCTGGACCTTTTAGGTATTTCATGGTTCTAATTGACGCATCTACACGATGGTCTCACGTGTGTCTATTATCCACATGAAACCATGAATTTGCCAAAATAATGAGGCAAGTTATTAAATTATAAGCTCATTATCCTGAAAATCGAACTAAGTCAACTCGAATGGACAACGTTGCTGAATTTTCTTCGCGTGCCTTGAATGATTATTGCATGGCCCTAGGAATCGAAGTTCAGCACTCAGTCCCATATGTCCACACACAAAATGGATTGGCAGAATCTCTAATTAAGATAATTAAGCTCATTGTACGACCCTTGCTAAAGAATTGCAACTTGCCAACATCATGATGGGGTCACGAAGTTTTACACGCTGCTGACTTGATTCAATTGCGACCAACTGCACATCACAGCACTTCCCCTCTGCAATTAGTACGTGAAAATCTACCAAATATTTCCCATCTGCGTAAATTCGGATGACCCACATATGTGCCCATCTCACCACCGCAGCGTATATCCATGGGCCCACATAGAAAACCGGGGATCTATGTGGGTACAAATCACCGTCGATAATCAAGTACATTGAACCCCTTACATGGGCTCTATTCACAGCCCGTCACGCTGATTGCATCTTAAGTGAGGACCATTTCACGGCATTAGGGGGAGACATCAAGTACCCAAAAGAATGCCCAGATATCGATTGGAATGCCCAAGGAATTTCCTCCTATGATCCACGTACTCAAGAAGTTGAACCTCAAGTTCGGAAAATAATTGATTTGCAACACATTGCAAATAACCTGCCAGATTTATTTACTGACTATAAAGGTGTTACAAAATCTTACAATCCTGCCAAAAATGCGTCCGAAAGAGCGGAGCTTACAACAAAAACCACTCAACCCCCTGTTCAAAGTAAGAGGGGGAGAAGTATGGACAGAGAACATGATTCAGCTTCTCGCAAGCAACAAAGGAAACCGAGGAAGAAACCCTCTAAAACAGTAAATATAAATCAACCTAGCATTGATAATCATCCAATGGGTAATGAACACCCGATGGAAGGACAACCTCCACAACCCAGCTCAGTTGTGCACTCAATGACTGGGACATCGGAAAACCCTGGCTCAATCGTATTGGGAAATCACGAACAACCAATAACGGTAAATGAAATTTTCACAAACTATATAGATTCTGGAGAATCTTACAATCGTAAGTCTACAATTGTCGACATACATTTCTCAACTACAGTAGCAAACAACCTTCTAAATGATCATGATCCGAAGACCATGGGCAGAGTGTGAGAAACGCTCCGACTGGCCTAAATGGAAGGATGCAATCAAAGTAGAATTAGCCTCGCTCAATAACCGAAAGGTATTCACAGAAGCAATACCTACACCTCCCAAAATTTTCCCTGTGAGATTCAAATGGGTTTTCGTCCGTAAGAGGAACGAAAACAACAAGGTGGTGAGATATAAAGCAAGGCTTGTAGCCCAAGGTTTCACGCAGAGACCAGGCGTTGATTTCAATAAAACATATTCTCCAGTAATGAGTGGTATTACTTTCCGATATCTTATTTCAATGGCAGTACAAAATCGTCTATCTATGCAGTTGATGGACGTAGTGAGCTCTTACCTTTACGGCTCAGTTGATTCGGACATATACATGAAAGTTCCTGATGGAATTTCTGTCCCGAATCCAAACGTAAAACGCAACACATATTGTGTAAAACTAACTAAGTTTTTATACGGCTTAGAACAGTCGGGACGCATGTGGTACAACTGACTTAATGAGTTCCTTTTAAAAAAGGGATACTCTAATAATGATGATTGTCCATGTGTTTTCATCAAAAAGTCCGCGACCGGATTTTGCATTATTTCAGTGTACGTCGATGATTTAAACATCATAGGCAACACACACACGATATTGATGAACCACACAATCACCTAAAGACGGAATTTGAGATGAAGGATTTGGGTAAAACCAAATTTTGCTTGGGTTTGCAACTCGAGCACTTTCCCTCGGGTATTTTGGTTCATCAAACCACATATATCCAGAAAATATTGGAGAAATTCAATATGGACAAATCCTATCCATCAAAAACTCCCATGGTTGTTCGATCTCTCTAGACGCAGAGAAAGATCAATTTAGACCAAGCGATGATGGAGAAGAGATATTGGGCACAGAAGTTCCATATCTCAGTGCTGTTGGAGCGCTCATGTATCTTGCAAATTGCACCAGGCCCATACTTCATTTGCAGTGAATTTACTGACTAGACATAGCGCAGCTCCCACTAAATGCCATTGGACGGGAGTCAAGAATATCTTTCGATATCTCCAAGGCACAAAGGATCTTGGCCTAGTCTATCAATTTCAGAAAAACTTGGACATTGATATGATTGGGTATACCGATGCTGGCTACTTATCAGACCACCATAATGCAAGATCACAAAACGGTTTTGTGTTCCTACACGGTGGGACAACCATTTCATAGAAGTCTTCCAAACATACTCTAGTGGCTACATCCACCAATCATTCTGAAATAATCGCATTATATGAGGCATGATGCACTTTGATGGTGTGTTGGAAACCCCAAGAGGAGGGTTTGATGAGCAAGCGGCAAGAATTTCACTCAGTTAAGAACCAAGGTTATCAATCTAGTAGGAGGAAGAGGATCTCGGGAAGGTTGATGCCACTAACGGTGGTGATAGCTCCTCACTAGTGTCAACAACAACGTGGAACATGCACACAACACAACCAAAATAATTTGTCCCAACGGTACAGTGAGGTTGTCAATCTCACGGGTCTTTCTGAAAACAAAGATTAGAAGTATAGTGTGGAAAATGGTGTATGCTTGTAGTAAGTAAACAAAGCAGAAAATTGTTGTGGTTTGTTTAACAGTGTGGAAAATGGACTGGGGTTTATAGGTTCACTAGTGGTGTCTCTTCATAAATATAACATGCTGGGTGAACAAATTACAGCTGGGCAATTGAAAAACAGAGGTTGCACCGTAGTGCATATTATAACATGATGACTACTATGATATTTAGTGCGGGCATTACAACAAAATACATTGACTGAAATCCATCTCCATCTATGACTAATAATCCACCCTCAGATTATCATTTGAAGCCCCTTAGTTATTAAGTTGCAAGCAACAGATAACTGCATTAAACAATGTGTGTAATGTAAAGAATGATTGTACACGCGGGCACTCACACCGCAGTTTTCTCCCTAGTGGCAACAACACATCCTCCCCCGTCACGTTTCTGTCACTCGAGCACAAGCAAAAAGGAGGCATGAACCCACTATCTATCATAAATACTCTCTCTTGGAGTCACTAGCAACTACTTGGCCAGAGCAACTACTAGCAACGGAAAGCATGCAAGATCACAAAGAACATATGCAATAAAGACTATAATCAACTTGGCGTAAGTTCAATATTCATCGGATCCTAGCAAACATAGCATATAGAATTACATAAGATCAATCTCGATCATGATAGGCAGCTCACGAGATCTAAACATGGAGGCATATGAGGAGAAGACAACCATCTAGCTACTGCTATGGACCCGTAGTCCAGGGATGAACTACTCACACATCACTCCGGAGGCAGACATGGTGATGTAGAAGTCTCCGGTGATGATTTCCTCTCCGGCAGGGTGCCGGGAGACAGCTCCAGAACCTCCCTTATCTAGGGTTGACGTCGACGGTGGATACGGAACATTTCGGGGATTTTTTATCAGGTGTTTAGGGTTTTCCATCCGGGGGGAATAAATATGCGAAAGGGCAAAGACGGTGGAGGCCTGGGGGCCCCACACCCAAAGCTGGCGCGGCCAGGGGGCCGCACCACCCTATGGTGTGGCCCCCCTGGTGCCCGTCTTCGACCCTCCTTCGGTTTTCTGGATGCTTCCGGGGAAAATAGGCACTTCGGGCATTGTGGGGTCCAATTTCGAGAATGTTTCCAGAACAAATTTTCTTAAACCAAAAACAGCAGAAAACAGGGAACTGACATTTGGCATCTTGTTAATACGTAGTCCCGGAAAACGTATAAAAATGCTATAAATAAGGGAGAAAACATGTAGCAATTGGCATAATATGATCATGGAGCATAAGCAATTATAGATACGTTGTAAACGTATCAAGACATCGCGCGAATGCGTGTGGCTTCGTAGAATGATAAACTACATACAACAATCATGTGGTATAGTTTCTATCGAATCTCCAACCATTATCTATGAAGATAATGCTGCTTGTGTTGCTCAAATGCAAACGGGTTACATAAAGAGCAATCTCACTAAACATATTGCACCTAAATTATTTTAGCCTCATAAATTACAAAAGAGTGGGGAGATAAACATCTTGCAAGTAAAATCATGCGATAATCTCGCTAACTTGTTCACGAAGTCCCTACCAGGTTCAACATTTGAGAAATATGTTCACGATATTGGTATGTGAAGACTTCGCGATTTGCAAGGATCAGTGGGTATCTCTCTGAACCGTAACCCATTCAAACATTATATTACACTCTTTTCCCTTTATGAGTTTACTCACATGGTTCCCATCAAGGTTTTTAATAAGGTAATATCAACACAAGAATATATGTCATACATCCTATTTTCCCCACTATTGTTTTTAATGGAAGTATACAAGGCATGTTAATTCTCTTCTAAACTTACCAATGAGTTTTATGCTTTCAACGGTTTTCTCAGACAAGTTATTAAAGAGACAATAATCATCATATGTTGTATCAATTTATCCTTAATTTTTTCCACTGGGTTTTAAAAGGAGTTTTAACAACATATCAAATACTATTCTCCTCATATTTTTCCCACAAGGTTTTTGGGGGTAGTAACTATCAGCTTCAAAGATCATCAATACTACATGGAACATTCTCAAGATTATACAAGGGATACAAGACATACAAGCGTAGCTTTGTGCAAGGGGGAGTGTTAGGATTAGATAGTAACTGCTTTAAGTAGTTAAACTAGTGCCCAAGGCATATCAACTATACGGACGCCTTTTTCTCTGTACAGACGTCTGTTCCTAGCGAACAGGCGCCTCTCCCTCTTACCGACGGCTCCTACAGGCGCCTTTACTTGTAACCGACCTTTTGAAGGGACAGAAATCATGTATATATACCCATGTCAATGATCAATGAAGATATCCGTTCATTCATTCACTTTCCCATTCTTACAAATATATTAAAGTATGCGCAGCAAAAACAAATATATTTCCAGGGATGAACTACTCATGCATCACTCCGGAGGCAGGCATGGTGATGTAGAAGCCTCTGGTGATGATTTCCTTTCCGGCAGGGTGCTGGGAGACAACTCTAGAACCCCTTTGATCTAGGGTTGACGACGACGGTGACTGCGGAACTTTTCGAGGATTTTTTATTAGGTGTTTAGGGTTTTCCAGCCGGGCGGAATAAATAGGCGAAAGGGCAAAGGCGGTGGACGCCTAGGGGCCGCGCCACCATATGGTGTGGCCCCCTGGTGCCCGTTTCGACCCTCCTTCGGTCTTCTGGATGCTTCCGGGGAAAATAGGCACTTCGGTCTTTGTGGGGTCCAATTCCGAGAATGTTTCGAGAACAACTTTTCTGAAACAAAAAACAGCAGAAAACAGGCAACTGACTCTTGTCATCTTGTTAATAGGTTAGTCCCGGAAAACGTATAAAATGCTATAAATAAGGAAGAAAACGTATAGCAATTGGCATAATATGATCATGGAGAATCATAAATTATAGATACGTTGGAGACGTATCAAGGCATCGCGCGAATGTGCGTGGCTTTGCAGAATGATAAACCACATACAACAATCATGTGGTAAAGGTTCTATCGAATCTCCAACCATTATCTATGAAGATAATGTTGCTTGTGTTGCTCAAATGCAAACATATTACATAAAGAGCAATATCACTAAACATATTGCACCTAAATTGTTTTATCCTCATTAATTACAAAAGAGTGGGCAAATAAACATCTTGCAAGTAAAATCATGCGATAATCTCGCTGACTTGTTCACGAAGTCCCTACCAGGTTCAACATTTGAGAAATATGTTCACGGTATTGGTATGAGAAGACTTCGTGATTTGCAAGGATCAGGGGGAGTATCTCTGTGAACCGTAACCCATTCAAACATTATATTACACTCTTTTCCCTTTATGATTTTACTCACATGGTTCTCATCAAGGTTTTTAATGAGGTAATATCAACACAAGAATTTGTTTCATACATCCTATTTTCCCCACTGGTGTTTTTAATGGAAGTATACAAGGCATGTTAATTGTCTTTTAAACTTACCAATGAGTTTTATACTTTCAAAGGTTTTCTCAAATAAGTTATAAAAGAGACAATGATCATCATATGGTGTATCAATTTCTCCTTAATTTTTCCCAGTGGGTTTGAAAAGGAGTTTTAACAACATATCAAATACTATTCTCCTCACATTTTTCCCATAGGGTTTTTCTAGATGGAACATTCTCAAGATTATACAAGGGATACAAGACATACAAGACGTAGCTTTGTGCAAGGGGGAGTGTTAGGATTAGATAGTAACTGCTTTAAGCAGTTAACCTAGTGCCCAAAGCATATCAACTGTACGAACGCCTTTTTCTCTGTACAGACGTCTGTTCCTAGCGAACATGCGCCTCTCCCTCTTACCTACGTCTTCTACATGCGCCTTTACTTGTAACCGACCTTCCGATGGGACAGAAATCCCTGTATATATAAAGATGTCAATGATGAATGAAGATATCAGTTCATTCATTCACTTTCCAATTCCTACAAATATATTAAAGTAGGCGCAACAAAAACAAGACGTTATTGTAGGCTGCGATCGACGTGACCAGTCGATGTCAAGGTGGTACTTGTCGATGATGTGGAAGAGGGAGTTGAAGGCGTTCTCCACCCACTTGTAGGACGCTTTCCGTCGTGTGCCACATGAATACTGTCCCACCAACGCTGAGCATGACCCTGACGGTGGGGTCCACAGATCTGATGTTGCTGACGTCCTCGGGACAGAAACGTTTCTTGTCCCAGGACGGTCTGAATCTTCCTTTCCTTGGCACAAGTCCGTTCTCCTTGTCAACGTCGATGGCGAAGACGTGGATGAAGTCGAAGGTGACCTTGGGGTTGATGGGCAGAATGGGGAATGTGATCCCACGGAACGTATTACCGATGTACTCGCGGAACAGCTTCCCGTTAGCCATATCAGCTGGCTTGAGGATTCGGATGAGGTTTAGGGCATGTTCGGATCCCCTCTAGCTTCCAGCTTCCTAGTACTCCAGCGCAGAGCAGTGCCGAACAGACCAACTCCACGGAGCCGGATCCACGGAGCGGGCCGATTTTCCTTCACAAACTACGGAGCACCTCTTCTGACGATTCGCGGATCGGCCTACAACGGAGCAGCAAGTAATTACAGTTGATTGCCCCCGCCTAAGTTAAAAAAAAACCTCCGCGAGGAAAGCGCACGAAGTCCTCTCGAAAACAAATTGAGACAGCTCCCCTCGTTCCCCCACCTAGCCGCCGCCACGGGCTCCTGAACTGCCGCCGCCTCCCTCGACTCTGGCAGCCGCCACCGTGACCTCTGTTAGGAATTTAGGCAATTTACAGATTAAATTAATCCAAGTATAAATCATGAACATGACGTAAACATACTGATACTTAACCCTGTTCGTGCATACTAGATTGAGTGTAGACACATCTGCGCAAACTACTAGTATCGCACACATGGAAATAACAAGAGCAGGGATAAACGTATTATACCCTGACACCGGCCAGTTGGCGGTAGACGTAGCAGTGGCGGCAGCCGCGGCGGCGGCGGCAGCAGCGTTGGCGGCCTCAGCAGCAGCAGCGGCCGCAGCAGCGTCGGTGGCAGCAGTTGCGGCAGCAGCAGCTCGTTCGGCTTCGGTTGCCATGTTGATGACGAGGGCGACGCGGTAGTAGACGAAGTAGACGTACAGCAGCAGCGAGCAGTCGCGTAGGAGACGCTCCCCAAAAACCTAATCGCCCCTCTCCCGTACAGGATCTGGAGAGGCGGGGTTTCGGAGGCCTGCTCTCCCGTCGGCCGTGTACGCGGTAGACGGGATGGGATCACCGGCGGCAGCAACAGGAGGTGGAACGACAGGGCGCAAAGAGGGTATGAGTTGTGTGTGTGTGTCCGCCCCTGCGCCCTCAATATATAGGCACGGCCGGGTAGGAGAACGGTCAGCTCACGAATTCATTTGGCGTTTACTACAGCCGTTACCACGCACTCAATGCGCCGTTTTACTTCGCGCGGTTACCACGTGATCAATGCGGCGTTTTACTGCGCGCGGCTGTTACCAAAATAAATGTCAATCAATATGACGTCTCATATTATTGGCGTGTCTGTTGACTCTCCGTTTCCAACTGCCAAAATAAAGGCATCGGCTCGGCTCATTCCCGCAACCCGCGGCGCGTCGTGACGTGTCGTGACGAGGCGAGGCGTGGCGAGGCGGGCGGCGGAGGAGGAGGAGCGCGCGTGTGGAACACCTCCACTACTCCTCTCTCTTCATACCAACTCACACTAGTGGGGAGAGAGCTCACCTTATAAACTGGTGCAAAACTCTCCCAACTAGCAATGTGGGACTAAACTCCCACCATTTGCTATGGCTGCATGGGCCTTAGGGATTAAATGGAAATTGCCTAATGGGCCTGCTAGCCCATTCGAATTTCAGCAATCCCCCACCAGATCCCGAAGACCCATGGTGTTGTCCTCTGTTCCATTCACTGTTTTTATATACCGGCATTTTCAGTGGAGACCCGTTAAGGTTGAACATCCACCTAGAACAAGTAGCTACACTATATCACAACTGAACAATGGACTATGCCTTGAATTGTCAGTTTGGCGTAAAATAGTTTCACTAAATGTCTTGCCAGTACTAGGCTGCCGAAGGCTGACCCCTCGGGTGGAGCATATTAGTCATACTCCTGGCCTATTCATGAACTTATTAGAGATCACCCAATCTCATAGACTGTGACCAGCAGTCAGGATCATATAGGTGTGTTCCTCCAAAGATCGCTCTGTAGGATAGCATCTTGCTTATATAAGCCTTGGAACACATTAAGACAAAAGTCAACCTGCCATACAGTTTTTGAGAGTACTGCATCTCCAGTGGAGTGGGTTAGTAAAAATTACTCTCCTCAGTTAACCACTAGCTTGTTTTCCCAGGTCCCACTTCACGGGATCTCCGATCACATAGGTTGGGTTACTGCCATGGCAACTCATGTGGGTCTCATACCCATCTCCCTCGATGCACTTTCTATCACAACACGTGATAGCCCTTTAGTAAAGGGATCTGCCAGATTTTTAGCCGACTGGATATAATCCACCGCTATCACTCCGGAGTTTCTTAAATGTCTGACAGCTTTTAATCTCATTTTTATGTGCTTTGTGGACTGTGCATTGTCCTTTGAACTCTTCACCTTGACAATTACTGTTTGATTGTCACAGTTCATAAGGATAGCCGGTACTGGCTTTTCAACCACAGGCAAGTCCATCAAAAGATCTCGAAGCCATCCTGCTTCGACACTAGACGTGTCTAATGCTGTTAATTCTGCTTCCATTGTCGATCTCGTTAAGATCGTTTGCTTGCAAGACTTCCAGGAAACAGCACCACCTCCAAGGGTAAACACATACCCCGTTGTGGCTTTCATCTCATCAGCATCAGAGATCCAATTCGCATCACAATACCCTTCAAGTACCGAAGGATATCCACTGTAGTGAAGTCCATGGTTCACGGTACCTTTCAGATAGCGCATAATTCTTTCTACAGCATGCCAATGCACATCACCCGGATTGAAAACAAACCGGCTTAGTTTGCACACAGCAAACATGATGTCAGGCCTCGTAGCGCTCGCTAGATACATGAGTGAACCAATTACTTGAGAATACCTCAGCTGATCCTTAGCTGTGCCTTCGAACTTTCGAATCCGCACACTAGGATCATATGGCGTTGGAGAAGTTTTGCAGTCCGAATATCCAAAACGACTCAAAACCTTCTCAACATAATGGGATTGCAGAAGTGTAATCCCACCCTCATTGTTTCTCAATAGCTTGATGTTCAAGATAACATCAGCCACACCAAGATCTTTCATCTCAAAGTTCTGGGATAGAAATGACTTAACCTCATTGATTACTTTGAGGTCGGTCCCAAATATCAGTATGTCATCAACATACAAACACAAAATAACTCCTTCGCCCCCACCATGGCGATAGTATACACATTTGTCAGCTTCATTAACAACAAAGCCAACAGATGTTAAAGTTGTATTGAACTTCTCATGCCATTGCTTAGGTGCTTGTTTCAGCCCATATAAAGATTTCAGTAATTTACACACCTTTCCTTCTTGACCATCTAACACAAAGCCATCTGGCTGTTGCATATAGATTTCCTCGTCTAACTCTCCATTTAGGAAAGCCGTCTTAACATCCATCTGATGGACGAGAAGACCATGCGAGGCCGCCAACGAGAGTAATACTCGAATGGTGGTCAGTCTGGCCACAGGTGAATAAGTGTCAAAGAAATCTTCATCTTCTTTCTGGGAATAACCCTTGGCCACAAGTCTAGCCTTGTACTTTTCAATCGTACCATCAGGCCTAAGCTTCTTTTTGAACACCCACTTACATCCTAATGGTTTACAGCCATAAGGACGTTCAGTGATCTCCCACGTTCCATTAGCCATGATGGAATCCATCTCGCTACGGACCGCTTCTCTCCAGTAGTCAGCATCTGGAGATGCATAAGCTTCTGAAATAGAAGTGGGAGTATCATCCACAAGGTACACAAGGAAATCATCACCAAAGGACTTTGCAGTCCTCTGTCTCTTGCCCCTACCAAGGGTTTCCTCGTCATCCTTCTCAAGATTCTCATCATGTGTTTGTTCATAATATTCCATAGGAATGGCAGGTTCAGGAGTCTCCTCTGATTCCTGTCTAGAAGTGCTTTGCATATCTCTCATAGGAAAAATATCCTCAAAGAATGTAGCATCTTTAGACTCCAAAATCGTACCGACCTTCACGTCAGGTACCTCAGATTTCACTACTAGAAATCTATAGCCAACGCTATTCTTAGCGTATCCCAAATTAACGCAATCCACGGTCTTTGGTCCAAGTTTACGCTTTTTGGGGATCGGCACATTGACTTTTGCCAAACAACCCCAAGTACGTAAGTACGAGAGTGTTGTTTTTCTCTTCTCCCATTGCTCATAGGGAGTGACCTCATTGTCTTTCGTCGGAACTTTATTCAGGACATGACATGATGTCAATATAGCCTCCCCCCACCATGCCTTGGATAAACCCGATGTATCTAACATGGCGTTAACCAAATCTGTTAGAGTACGGTTTTTCCTTTCGGCAACCCCATTTGACTGAGGTGAATAGGGAGGCGTCCTCTCGTGAATAATGCCATGTTCCGCACAGAAAGAGTCAAACTCATTAGAGAAATACTCTCCACCACGATCTAACCGGATTCGTTTAATTTTCTTTTCAAGTTGATTCTCAACTTCTGCCTTATAGATTTTAAAGTAGTGTAGAGCCTCGTCTTTAGTGTTTAACAGATATACATAGCAAAACCTAGTGGAATCATCTATTAACGTCATGAAGTATCTCTTTCCACCTTTAGTCAACACACCATTCATCTCACAGAGATCAGAATGTATGAGTTCTAATGGCGCCAAGTGTCTCTCCTCCGCAGCCTTGTGGGGCTTGCGAGGTTGCTTTGCTTGTACACACGAATGGCACTTAGAACCTTTGGCTAAAGTGAAACTTGGAATTAAATTTAGTTTTGCTAACCGCGTCATGCAACTGAAACCAACGTGACAAAGACGTGAATGCCAAACTTCTGTTTCATTAACACTCGAATGAATATTGTTCACGACTTTATTACAAAAATCAGCGAGGGAAAAGCGGAACAGACCTCCGCACTCATACCCTTTTCCAACAAACAGTCCATATTTCGTTACAACTACTTTATTGGACTCGAAAACCAACTTAAATCCTTCTCTACATAGAAGGAAGCCACTAACGAGATTCTTCTTGATGGCGGGGACATGTTGCACGTTCTTGAGCTGCACGATCCTTCCCGAAGTAAACTTCAGATCGACCGTGCCAACACCAAGTACAGAAGCACTTGCGCCGTTCCCCATCAATACGGACCCGTTCCTTGTGACCTGATAAGAAGAAAACAATGAGATGTCAGCACACACATGAATGTTTGCACATGTGTCAATCCACCAATCAGTAGACTGACAAACTGAAAATACAGTAAACAAATTACCATACCCAGATGCCCCATTGTTGCTCACGATCATGTTGACAGCCTTGGAATCCTGTCCTGGCTTCACATACTTCTTTGGGCACTTCCCAGCCCAGTGTTCCAGTGAACCACAAGTGAAGCAGCCATCTTTCTTCTTATCCTTCTTGAAGGTCTTCTTAGCCTTCTTCTTGAAGTCGGTATTCTGCTGGACACCAGTCCTCGCCTTGTTCTTGTGGGAGTTGTAGTTCTTCTGTACCATATTGGCCGCAGAAGTCCCTTCATTCCCTTTTCCATGCGAGTCCTTTGCCCTCGAATTCTGCTCAACACTCAGATGGCCGATGACATCCTCTACTGAGAATTCACGCCTCTGATGTTTCAGAGTAGTGGCAAAGCTCCTCCAGGAATTAGGCAGCTTGGCGATTATGCATCCCGCGACATACTTGCCCGGTAACACGCACTTGAGAATTTCAAGCTCCTTAGCGATGCACTGTATCTCATGAGCCTGCTCCAAAACAGAACGGTTTTCGACCATTCTGTAGTCATGGAACTGCTCTATACTGTACATCTCGCTGCCAGCATCGGTTGCGCCGAATTTGGATTCGAGCGCCTCCCACAAGTCCTTGGCAACCCGCACATGTAAATATGCGTCAACAAACTTCTCTCCGATCACGCTTAGAACGCATCCAACAAAGACGACGGTGGCATCCCTAAACGCCTTCTCCTGATCAGGAGTAATCGTTTCCGTGGGAGTGACACCGACGACCCAGAACACGTTCATAGCCGTGAGCCATAAGAACGTTTTGGTCTGCCAACGCTTAAAGTACGTCCCCGTAAACGGGTCCGGTTTCAGTGCAGTAGCAAAACCATGAATCGAAAATTGCCTACACATATTAGGTTTTTGGATTGTTAGGAATTTAGGCAATTTACAGATTAAATTAATCCAAGTATAAATCATGAACATGACGTAAACATACTGATACTTAACCCTGTTCGTGCATACTAGATTGAGTGTAGACACATCTGCGCAAACTACTAGTATCGCACACATGGAAATAACAAGAGCAGGGATAAACGTATTATACCCTGACACCGGCCAGTTGGCAGTAGACGTAGCAGTGGCGGCAGCCGCGGCGGCGGCGGCAGCAGCGTTGGCGGCCTCAGCAGCAGCAGCGGCCGCAGCAGCGTCGGTGGCAGCAGTTGCGGCAGCAGCAGCTCGTTCGGCTTCGGTTGCCATGTTGATGACGAGGGCGACGCGGTAGTAGACGAAGTAGACGTACAGCAGCAGCGAGCAGTCGCGTAGGAGACGCTCCCCAAAAACCTAATCGCCCCTCTCCCGTACAGGATCTGGAGAGGCGGGGTTTCGGAGGCCTGCTCTCCCGTCGGCCGTGTACGCGGTAGACGGGATGGGATCACCGGCGGCAGCAACAGGAGGTGGAACGACAGGGCGCAAAGAGGGTATGAGTTGTGTGTGTGTGTCCGCCCCTGCGCCCTCAATATATAGGCACGGCCGGGTGGAGAATAAATGTCAATCAATATGTCTGTTGACTCTCCGTTTCCAACTGCCAAAATAAAGGCATCGGCTCGGCTCATTCCCGCAACCCGCGGCGCGTCGAGGCGGGCGGCGGAGGAGGAGCGCGCGTGTGGAACACCTCCACTACTCCTCTCTCTTCATACCAACTCACACTAGTGGGGAGAGAGCTCACCTTATAAACTGGTGCAAAACTCTCCCAACTAGCAATGTGGGACTAAACTCCCACCATTTGCTATGGCTGCATGGGCCTTAGGGATTAAATGGAAATTGCCTAATGGGCCTGCTAGCCCATTCGAATTTCAGCAACCTCGACCCCCGCGTGAGCTGCCTCCTCGGGCTGCCGCCCAAGAGCCTCCCCGATTCGGCTCCACTCTAGATCGAAACTCCGGTCCAGCCCCATCCCGTCTTTCTCCGGCCTACATGTGGAGCATCTCCTGTTCGTTGATGCACTCCATTGCAGCATTGTGAGCTCGTCCGGGATTCGCTCAGGAATGTGGTACAGGTTAATTTGCTTTCCATAGTTCAGATTGTGAGCAGCTTGTGCGAGCCAGTTCATGGATGCGTTCTATTGTAATATTTGATATATTTGGTTTTCCTTGTATAATAAAGTGATGTTGATTTGGGAGAAAATGCTCTCTGTGTACTCGCAATATTTGATTGAGTTCATTTCCATTGCACTGTGAACCCAACAAACTGCTCTCTGTAACACTGTGTACAGGCGAAATCGCGAAAAAAAAAACACTTAGGGAGCAAACAGGCGGACCCAACAAATAAAATAAGGCCTTACATGCTGGGCGCCCGGCCGAATCAAACTAGTTTGGGCTGTAAGCCCATTCGAAGAAGCTGAGCAGTGTAGCGCTTAATGCGAGCAATACAACCGAGTCGCCCATGTACCCATGAGCGTTTGTTTTAAAAAGAAAAAAAAGAAGGTTGTGGGACCCAGGGTTCGAACCAGCAACCTAGGTTGCGGGTAAAGAGGCGCAAAATCGTTGGGTTAGGATGCATTCATCTGTACGTCTTTCATTTTTAAAGCTTTTATTGAATATTATTTTCTGTTTTCATTTTTTAACTCTATATTGCATTTTTTTCTGTTTTCATTTTCTTCCATTTTCTTTTCGGTCTCTTTTTTTTTTGTTCACCAATTTTTTTTGAATACGAACAAATTTTGAAAATGAACAATTTTTTTAAATGAAATTTTTCGATAATAAACAAATATTTAAAATGAATAAAATTTTGAAATGAACACTTTTCTAAATGATCGAGGTTTTCTTTATCTCTTTAAAAAATGTTCATTGTGAAAATATCACCATTTTAAAATTTGTTCATTTCCAAATTTCGTTCACAATTTCTAAAACATATTTATTTTCTAAAAAAACTCACTTTTTATTAGACTGTTTAGCGTACAATTTTTTTTTGAAGGGGCGTCGCTGCAATGGGCCAGACCCATGTAGCCTGAGCGAGTCTGCCTTCTCGCTGGCTCGCCAGCCGAACGTGAGCGAGGCAAGGCGAGGACTCGCTCGGAGCGTCCTATAGGGGAACCCCTCCGGCTCAGAAGAGAGAAGTAGAATCGACAGATTTGAAGAATCCGGACCACATCCGAGCACACCCTTAGTGTGTGGCAGTGGCAAGTTTGAGGAGTCTTGGCGAGTCAGGGTGAGCTTTACCTTGCTGCTCCTAGTGCTGAATATATACTAACGGCACTTGCGTAAATAGCGTGTTGTTGCTCGGTGCCCAACTACTGTTTCAACTGAACGACAGCTAATTCCTTGTTGGCGATAGAGGGATGACCGATTCTCGAGTCAGCTCCCTACTCCAATAAAAAAAAAGTACTCCGTACTGAAAATGGATGTTTTGGATATTTCGTATCCCAGCTGGAAGTGACAATACCAACTACCAAGTTCGTGCACCAACTCGTTATATGTACTAGAAGGATACCCCGCGCATTGCGGCGGAGATCCCTAAAAGTAAATGGCATCTGTGTTTTTTGATGCAGAGGCCAAGCGTCTCAATCTCCTTTTCGAGAAAATAAACAGTATGAGACATTATATAGTTTAAAAAATTATGAAAATTTTGATTGATCATACTCAAGATACTAAATTTTATAGACATGCGATGCGTATTATAAACCATTAGTTTGCAAAATGGATGGTTTAACGAATGTATGATATGTAACTTACATAAATCATTAAACTATAAAGTGGATGGTTTAAAAAATATATGATATGAACTTGCATGTAATAATTAATAAATATTAGTGGAGATGACATGGATAATTAATTGGCTAAGAGGATGGATGATGTGGATAACTTGCATGTTGAGATAGAAAAATAATTAATGTATGTTAGTGGGGTTTTTCTTTATAAGAAGTATAGATATCTAAAATTTTATGATGAAACACTTAACCAATGTGGTGGTACCCATGACAGGGAGTCATCTTCATACTTATATATATATTTCTGTTTTCCACAAACTTGCCATGAACTGTCCAAGAGCACAGGAGTTATGAAATACAAAGCATGGTAAAAATATACTATGAACCACCCACATCGAGGTTTGGTGGATGATGGTCAGTCAATTTGTAGGCACATGAGTCTAGTTTGTACTTTGTACACAATCTGCTGCAAATATAAGGCTGGTGCCATCGCGGTCGATAGCGCGGGCGATAGGAGGGCCTATCGCCCCGCGCGGGGCGAGAGCGGGCGAGAGCGCGGGCGAGAGGAACGGGCCGGGCGGTAGCAGGCTCGCCCGGCGAGAGCGGGCGAGAGGGCGTGCTACCGCCCGCGTTGGCGGGGCGATAGGAGGGGTGCGGGGCGAGAGGGCGGGCGATAGCGGGGCGACACGGTGCCAATGGGGGCGATAGGCCGGGCGATAATGGAGAGAGGAGTGTGATAGTGTGGGCTATAGCCCGTGCACTGGCACCGTGCTGTGAGAGTGGCGTGAGAGTGGCGTGAGAGTGAGGAAAAAAAGTGACGTGACGGGGCTATAGCCCGTGAGAGTGAGTGATGCATTGGCACCAGCCTAATATACGCCTTCTTGTTGCAAGTCACGTGACTTTTTATGAAAACCACCTAAAGGTAACTCCTGGGCAATCTGAGAAAAGGTTGGTCCACAACGTAACGTATTGCACGGATAGTGCATAATTTGCCACGAAGCTGCAGTAATACCTGATATGTGATACGTCTGATACGTCGTTAGTACCCCAGAATCCAATAACAATAGGACAATCTTTATAAAATTAATGAGGGAGAACATCTCCAAGTAACGGAAATATGTATGCCTTATGTGTGATACAGCTGATACCCCACTTTGGAAAACCATGAAATCCAACACTGCCATCCACTCCAACAAAAATCGTAGAGGGAGAACAACTCTAGATAAGGGAAGAAACTGTTGGAGAAAATGTACAGGACCGGAAAATCTTTGCAATCGACAGAGATACAAACTCTTCATTACAAATCTTGAAAAGGAAATCAGCTGCGATAGTAGATCTGGATGACGACGCAACAATAGAAACATGGGCAACAGGCAGGGAGATTCTCACCTATCTATCTTTTTTGGAACCTGCTCACCAATCTATCATCTACAATAACATCTAGTGTACAATCATTGAGATTTTTATGAGCAGATACAGGGCAAAAGGAACACCTTTCACGCATCAAAAGCCATCAGGGTCTCATTTTTTACATTGATCTACCCGCGCTCGCCAAAAAACAGAGAATACCCGCAGCAGATGAAGAGCTCCAACGATAGGACAATCTGAAACAGGAGCTTGAGCAGCACAAAAGAAATGGAATTGACTGGGTAGGAGTTGCCGACGCCATGGGGGTAGGAGATGAACGAAACTGGGGGTTGGATCCGAAAGAAATGGAGATGGACAGGGATTATTAAACATCCATGAAGGAGAAGAAAGGTCCTGAATACTCCCTCCGTCCATGATTACTACTCCCTCCGTCCTGGTGTATAGGGCACAATATCAAAAACATGCAGTCCCATCTATTAGACACATTTTGCATTAATTCTCTTCTAATTAGTGGGTGATTGCCTCTTTCCATCCCTCTCACCAATGCATGTAATATTTAAACCCCAATGAATGAGTACCTAGGGTCTAGAGAATTGCTATATGTGCCCTATACACCAGGACGGAGGGAGTAGTCCCCTAATGAAGAGCATCGCGACCAAGGCGCAATTTTATTGGTGTCATTTCCACCAATCAACGTCACAGTTTTCCATCATCCAATTAATTGCGCAATTAATTTGGCCATGCAAACCAATCAAGGTGAGACTAGGTGGGATTTCACAATTATTATGGCACAGTTAATTAGGATAATAAATGATTACGGGCCTTATTTGGAGATAATATTGGGACAAATATTTTTCCACTAGATGACTTTTAGGCCTTCCGTAATGCATTGTATCTTAGCGCACTATCATAGGTAGAAGAAAAAATTAAGAAACGACCACCCTAATGCATTGTATCTTATACGTTGTATCTAAGTCAAGTAGTATTAAATGATTTTGGCCTAATACTTGCTTGTGATTGGCCTATCACTCTTTTTTGCCTATGATCTCGTGCAAGAGTTGTATCTTATATAAGATACAACTATAATCTCTTTCATCATTAAATAGGGTGCCACGTAAGCAAATTGCCTATGATCCCGCGCTAAGATACCCCCATTACGGAAGGCCTTAAACCCGGACGGAGGGAGTACTACAGGCAAACTTCAGTTACGAAATTAAAGGGGATGCGAGGAAACCAATGCGTGGAAGAACCAAAGGATCACTACGTACATGGAGTGGGCCATCAGAGCACAACAATTTATTATTTCATGGGAAGAAGAGGCGTTGTGATAAGAGTTGCATTCCAGAAAAATTATGTGCATGCATTCGATGACATGGACAGATTGTGTTACATGGTGGGGCCGCTGATGTGGCTTGCTTGCATGTTTAGAGAATTCCTTGTAGTGGGGTGTTCCTATTTAGGTATAGAAGATTGGTGAGATCAATAAATCTGTTGATGGCACCATCGCTCTAACGGGATGCTAAGTTCAACATCAGGTTTTCCTAATCCTTATAAGAAAACAAAAAAGAATAATTTTTAAGTCCATGTGACTAAGCCTGACAACGAAGTCCATAATTTATCACGAGGGAAACGTCCACCGTGTAATACATGTGAACATATGCAACTTGCTTCATTTACTCCTAGAAACAATAATTGTTTTACAAAGAAGTCCTTGGACAATATGGTGACAACAACTAGCACTAGAGCGAGCGGTAGGGCGCGGACGGCGGCGTGACTACCACTCTCTGCATTGGAGATGCTGAGTTGCCGATTACTGGATACCGCTCTCTGCATTGGAGATGCTGATTTGTCGACCACTGTTTTACCAAGGACATCGACCGCCATTTGGACTTTGTCGGCGTACAGCAATCCCTGTCTAACATTGGTATGGTCTAACCCTCTTCCAACATTGTTTCATTTATCCAAGTGTAACCACTGGATGCTATATATATTTTTTGTGTACTTGGTCGTCGATCGTGACGTCAAACGCCCATTCTGACGGATATTTATCTAACAACTGGTTCTTACATAATGGTGCCTCTAGCAAAAGAATATAAGATATAGCTAAGAACAACTACCCTACTTTCTAGAAAATGCAGTACATATGTGTCATGTTGGAACTGTTCTTTGTGTGTACTTAGTATTAAAATTCCAAGGTTATCCATAAAAAATATTTGAATACGTAATTACGGCGAAGTCTTGCCATTCGTTCGAATGGACAAGATGATAAGCCTATATTGCTCTACAGAAATCAAGGCCTACCCTGTCATCCGTCCATCGCGATGTATACCAGCCTAACCACTCGCTCTTAATTACAATTTTAGTCACCAGAAAACTAAAATAAGATCAAGATAAACACAACCACACGCCACAATTGCATTCATTGTATCGTTCAATTAACTTGAATAGCGTGATTATATCAGTCTAGTGTCTCATTGTCCCCCGATTACCATTTTCTAGTGCGTGGAGTGTACTAGTAGAATCTCAGACCCTTTATTTTTCTGGTGTAGAAGAAAATATCAACGTTCAGCCGTTGGCGATATGGATATATAATCCTATAACTTCTATGTCAAAGGCCAGACAACTAACGGTAGGTGGCATATCTCTCCGAGTCACAAAAGGTTATGTTGTCGTTAAATACAATCTAGCTTCTATCATCCAAATATTCGAAGATGTTCTAATGATATAATTTAGCGCTATATCAACTGATTTTGTTTCGGTGTGTTGTTTTTTCCCCAAAATCCCCGCAACACAAACAAATTCAAAGGCTTGCAATACATAGGTCACAAATATCATCAGAATGACCACAAGATCATCCACCTGCCTATGATCTCAAAAAGGATCATTCATAAAAGTACACAAACAACAAGTATAAAAATTGTTTGTAAAACAAGATAGTGATAAGTTATCCACAGTACATATCACAAGTTTAGAACATAGTGAAGATAAGTCATCATGTCCAACATGAAGAACAAACTCCCGGAGGACCTAGCCGAAACGTTCAACAATCTGCATCGCTACAACACCAAGTTGAACCCGAAGAAGTTTCTTTGGATCGACGACTAGGAAACTCCTCGTCCCGAGAAGATCTACACCATCCTCAAGATGGCATCACTTCAGAAGCTCTAGGAAGTCCTAAGGCTCATAGTGTGTACGGCGGCACTCAGTCAGTTCATCTCGTGACTGGGGGCGAAGGCGTTTCTTCTCTACATGGTCACCAAGAAGTATGAATCCTTCACATGAACGAATGAAGTACGGGCGGCACACGACCACCCTAAGGAAATACACACCTCTACACCTATCCTCTTGGCCCCCATGCATAGGGATCTCATGCATCTCTATGTCGTAGGACACCACACAGTTGCTCATCATGGCCCTTGTATTGAAGACGGAGAATGAAGGGCATGTTTAGAAAGTCCAACAACATATATACTTCGTCAGTGAAGTCATGTTTGACTAGAAGATGAGGTACCCCTAGTTAGAATGACATCGTACTTGCCATCGTACCTAGGCTCATTGGAGCTGCCTCTTCAACTATTTTAACCCCGTGGCCGCAATTTTCCAAAAAGAGAGGAAACCTCCTCGCATGAAGCAGTACCAAACCATTGCCTTCCGAAGCCATCCAAAAGGTGAATTCGTTGAAGTTCTTCAATATGCATCATCGCTATCATTTTGAAGGCGATCACATCGATATCCATCACCGTCGTCACTGACTCCTTCATCTACGTGACCTAATCCCTCACCCATCTTGTTGTAATTTTTTAACTCATAGGTGTGGGTTTGCAGGTGTATTCTTTAATATATCCATTTACCATTTGCAATACAATAATGATGATGTCTTGTGCCTTCATGTGTGAGCAGTTCCGTCCTGGGGATAAAGGAAAATCCTCATAATACTATGAATTGAGATAAAGATGCATTGTTTTTGTTACTTTTTTGTGATAACAATCCTCGTGTTACTGTGAAAAGTCGACCGCATCAAGACACTGCCTACGGGACATGAATGGTTGTTAATATTGGTACAATGCTCATGGGCTGAATTTGCCACTACGGCGATGGAAGTTGTCTTTCATTTTAGCTGACAATCAACATGGGAATAACAGAGATCCAAAGAAGCTCAACTGTATCCATATGGAAACCGTTAATTACTAGTGTTAGTAGGTGCATAACAAGTGACTTGGGCTAGTATTGGTTGTGTGTCCTGTGTTAAATAGAGGAACTCATGACACACCTTTGTAAGGGACTCCCTCTCTCACGAAACATAAGTGCGCTTAATCAATCTAGAAATATGTTAGTTGTGAAATCATACTTACTAAGAACTCCTTTATCCCTATGGTAGGTTCAATCATATCACCCTTCCGGTGTAGAAGAATATATCAACGGTCAGATGTTGGTGATATGGATATATAATCCTATAACGTCTATGTCAAAGCCGAGACAACAAACGGAAGGTGGCATATCTCTCCGAGTCAAAAAATTATATGTTGTAGTTTAAGATAATATATCTTCCTTCATCCCAATATTCATAGAGGTTTTAACGATTATTTAGTGCTAAATATCAACTTATTTTTATGTGAACTTATTTTTCTCAAAATCCCTTGCAATACAAACAAAATGAAATGCATAAAATACATATGCCACTAATATCATCTGAATGAACACAAGATACTCCACTTGCCTATGAATTAAAAAAAATGATCAATCATGAAATCCCACAAAAAACTAGTATCACAATTGTCTGTAAAACAAGATCGTCACAAGTTATCTACAATACACATCACAAGTACACAATATGGTGCAGAGAAGTCAGCTGGGTTGCGCAATGGAAATTTAAATTTTTTGACAAAAATATTACGCAACTGCCCAGATAAAGGTAAATATAAATTCCAAGATCTAGTTTCGAGATTGTGTACCAAACACGACAGTAGCCAAAACGGTGTCAATGACGATGTCGATAAAGCCTATAGAAGATCCTCACGCACAAGCCTGTGGTGAATATGTTGCTGACTTCCCTTATCCACCACCGTGATCCAACAGACTGAGGGTATCACGTGCTACTGCTGAAATTTGGGTTGGGATTAAGGCCCATTAGACAACTTCCATTTAATCTCTAGAGTCCCATGCCGCTACAGGAAGTGGTGAGAGTTTAGTCCCACATTACTAGTTGGAAGAGTTTTGGACCGACTTATAATGTGAGCTCTCTTCTCACTAGTATGAGTTGGTAGGAGGAGAGATGAGACGTGGAGGTGTTCCACACGCGCGCTCCTCCTCCGCCGTCTGCCTCGCCATGCCTCGCGTTGCCTTGTCACCATGTCACGACACGCTGCAGGCTACAGGAATAAGCCGAGCCGATGTCTGCAACAGACGCATCAATAATCTGAAACATCATATTGATAGCCGTCTATAACTGTCACATTAATTTGGTAACAACCGCAATAAACGCCACATTTATCTAATGGTAATGGCTGTAGTCAACGCCAATTGATCGCAAGCTGATTGTTCTCCTCCCTGACCGCGCCTATATATCGGAGGCTTAGGAGGATACGTACACACAACTCATACACTCTGCCTCCTCGCTCTTAGTGTCGTTTCACTCGCTGTTGCTGCCGCCGGTGATCCCATCCCGTCTACCGCGTACACAGGCTGACGGGAGAATAGGCCTCCGAAACCCCGTCTCTCCAGATCCTGTACGGGAGTGGGGTGATTAGGTTTTTGGGGAACATCGCCTACGCAACCGCTCGCTTCTGTTCGTCTACTTCGACTACTTTGGCATCGATCTTGTCATTCCCATAGTCCTCAATTCTTGTTCTTCAATCATATTATTATCCATTCTTTATTCATTGCCCTCTTAATTCAGTCTTTCTGAAAATTATTTCGTTTTTTTTGTCTTCTCTTTATTAAATTTTCTTCTTTTGGTCATTCATTGCTGAAATCTTAAGACTTCCTTTATTCACTAATTCTCTATGTATTGTCTTGTCTTTCATCAATTCAATATCTTATTTCTCCAACTATCTTGCAGTCCCAATCTTCCATTCTTCATCAGTCTCCCTTTAGTCTTTATAGTCCCGAAATCCCAACTCCAGTCCCATGTACTTCTATAGTTTTTGCATAGTCCCTAAATCCTTACTCCAATTCTCAGTATTTATATATTTTTCCACATACTTTTTTTTATACTTGGTTCTTCATTTTCGACCCTTCGGATTTTATTGCAAATGCACAGGAGGTTTTTTCTTAAAATTCTCTCTCCTACAAGGAACTCCAAGGTACAAACATCACTTTAGTGGATGTTTTTTCAAAATTTTATTCTAAGTTTCAAAATTTTACTAAGGACACACTTCTTTCCAGCATGTTTTGCTTTCTTTTCTTATTCCATTATCAGATCCAATGCAAATATGTTTATTTGGTGTTGAAAAAAATACACGCTGAAGATGTTTCCTAGCTTAACAAGCTATATAAGAGGATTAGTCACATTGCCCACGTATGGAGAGTACTACAGAAAAACCGAGTAGGACAGCTGCACATGATGGCTATATATTTGGTTTACTTCAAGGACAGTATGACCAGTTTGTGTGGTTTTGAATAGGCGTGCCGACCAGATCCCATTTTCTATGGACACTAATTTGTGTTTGACCTTCTGTGGGTAGGTTGTTTGTTTTCTTCAAGATTACATGAATTTGAAGTGTCTATACCAAGAAAATAATTCCACTCGTTGTGCTTTTAGTCGGCAATCAAGAAATTTTTATTCCTCAACTTTAGTAGGAAAATGTTTGGAGTACATATGTGCAGTTATCCTAAATTCTTCTTATGTAAAGTCCTTTGGCTAGAAACCTATTTGGGTTGATCTGCTTAGTATGTATCAATGTCTTTTTTGAATTTTAAGTCTAGAATAGTCGTATCATGTTTCATTAGTTCTTACATGTCATTTGTCTGCATTATCGTAACTGATACTATTTGAATTAGAACCGGATACGATTCTAGTCGCGTTGAATCTGTTTTTGACAATTTGCCTCAAGTAGCATGTACTTCCATTCCAATCAGTTTCAAGAGGAGTCACACAGAGCATGGTCTTTTGGAAGTGCTCGCGGCAGTAGTTAAGGAGTTATCATATGATCTAGGGATTAGTCAATTCTTCTCTTAATAAGAATATAAGAACTTCTGAACCACGTAATCTGAAGTACTTTGTTAGCTTGGCCGACCATTGCGGCTTATCAACTAGAGATTCTAGACTGAGAGTAAAGATTCACGTGCTTTCAGGCGAATGAATTTCAAGTATTAATTGGAACTGGCGGGGCGTAAAAAAAACATGAGCGATTTTCTTTGAGCTCGGTCTGGGTCGGATAGTTGAACTGGGTCTGCCAAGCAAAAAAAATCAAGACTGAGATTGGTTTCGTGGGCTTGGAAAGAAGGCAGACTAAACCCGTGACTGGCTAAAACACTGAGGCCATGAAATGTGTCTGTTTGGCCCGAACGGCAACGGTCATTTTTCTTTCTAACTCAGTTTTTTTAGTCATATAGCTGTCATCTTTCTATTTAAAAACAGACTGCTGTTCAATAGACACTCCCTACATATATTATATTATATCATGAAAAACCGGAAAATGAACAGGTGAACAGACAGTTTGCGGTTCGACGGGTAAAAATCTGAACCTAGTACCTCACCGGTGAAAGCCAAATGGAGGGTACACTAAAGTCACTACGATGAGAAATTAATACGCCCCAGAATATATCTACTCGCACAAATCTTTGAACTGACCCTGGCTACTGATGTCGGTTTGTATCTAAAACTGAGAGCCAAAACGAATTGACGACATATTCAACTGATCCGCTGGATGTATGCCACACTCATAATTTTACATCAGTGATATTCGTAGAATGAACAAGAAACATTCACAATGCATCTATTATAGTAAATTATATTGAAAAGAGAAAAAGATAAACAAGGAAACATAAAAGTTTGAACCAACTCGTAGGAACTATACTAACTAGTCTATTATATACAATAAGCAATATACGGAACTCTAACGGAGACACCACCACGTTAATCCACATGGGTTAGAAATATATAGTCCATCGATTTTGTATTTGATGGTTGGGATTAAAAGATGAATAAGTTATGTACAACATTAATATGGTACAGACCAGTTGTTTTCAACACGTGCAACCAACTCAGGTTCCGTTTCCCAAAAAAGAAAATTGCGTCTTGTGATATATGGTCGAGTCTGACTCGCCAAAGGAAGGTTTCCATATTCTTAGGAGCTCTATACCTGGCGGTCCATTAATCTTCAGAAATATTGCAAACCCTCCGCCGGGACATCAGCGACCAGCAGCGATGTTCCTCGGATTTAATCCTGTGTGGCCAGAGCCATGAAGAACCGGAATGAAGGGCCTCAGCAGGCGAACCTCCAGCTTTTGGTGCGCGCGTCAACTCTGTTTGTTTTGATCACGAGAAGTCTACGGTGTAGTTGTGATTCATTGTTAATCTCATTTGTTAATCTCATGCTATTGCGATTTGGGACTAAAGGGCGTCGAGTAGGGCCACTTCCTGGGTCAAAGACCATCAGCGATTCAACATGGAGCAGGTGTGCTACTTTACATGGAAGCCGATTCCGCCACATATATAGGATGGAAATCAAGCTATATATGCCCTTACATGTGTTTTAGAAGTTTTTTTTTTGAGAAACACAGTACCAAGCGCTCACATACACGCGCATACACTCACCCCTATGAACGCACACACGCACACCTACCCCTATGAGCACCTACGAGAGACTGAGTCGACGGGTCTTGAGATTGACGAAGTCACCACAGGCTCCTCGCTGTCGACGGGAACGTCGCCTCCCACAGAAAGAATATTCCGCCTAAATGCGACACAAGAGTCAAACCTAGGGTTTAAACTCTGGTGGGCTGGGGATACAACCACCCTCCTAACCATCTAACCATAGATTGGTTCGCCATGTGTTTTAGAAGTTGAAGTTCCAAGATTGGCTTAGCAATAACAAGCTATGCCAATCAAGTCACGTACGCGCCGCATCTGATGCCTACGAAGATTGGATCAACGTATGCTGAGCTGTTTCCACGTATGTATGGAGCTGCAGCGTAGGTTTATGCAATCGGCCACAATTGCGGCCGGCCTTCCGGATCAACCAGGTCAGGCTTTCTTCACAATAGATTTCATCGTGATTAAATACTAGAAGAATACCCCGCGCGTTGCGGCGGATATCTCCTTAAAATAATATTCTATAACCGAAATGGGTATAAGGTGTATGAAATATTCCATTCTCAAGATTCAATTCATCACATAATCGATATGCTAAATTTATTCGTGTGAAATTGTTGTATATTTTGAGAAATAACTATTAGTGACATGGATAATAAGATGGCATGGTTATGTGGCATGTAATATGTAATATCACAATTATTCGTGGAGATGACATGGATAATTGATTGGCTAAACACTGCTAGAGAAAACCTATAGGAGAAAATGAGGGCTCGAGTCGCACATTGGCAAAATGCGCCTCTTATATATTATGCGAGGCGTATTTCCAAGATGTGCCTCCTATAATGCATATATAGGAGCCGCATTTCCAAGATGTGACTCATATAATACATATATAGGAGGCGCATTTCTAAAATATGCGCCTCGCATACTTAATGTGGGGACCACAGTCTCCTGACCCCAGGTTATGCGAGACACATGTGGCCATATGCGCCTACTATAATGTATGTATAGGAGGCGCCTCCTATATTTTGTGTGGGACCGGGTGGCGTCGGTGGCAGCAAAGGAATACGGGAGGCGCATACGCCAAAATACGCATGTGTAGGAGTATATAGGAGGCGCATTTTGGGGTATGCGCCTCGCGTATTCCCTCACGTGTATCCAAGCTCCCACCGACAACTCCGCTCCCCAATCACCACCCCGCACCTCTCTCTCCCGTCTCATTCTCTCTTCCTCCCCGATCCAAATCGTCGCCGACGCCTTCCTGCGCCCCCTCCGCCGCTACATCCTCCTCCCCTAGTCAAATCAACGTCGTCGCCTCTCTCCCTCGCCGGAAGGTGCACTCCGTTGCCATCCAGTTCTGCCCCAGCCCCAGCCCGCCGTCCTTTCCTGCATGCTCTCTCTCCCCACGCTCTCCCGTTGTCCCCCGCGGCAGATCGAGGCCGCCGCCCCAGCTTCGCTGACTATGGAGGCGCTGCAGCCCATGAGCCATGGCTTTGCGGCCGGCTGGCTCACCGGCGCGCTCGTGCATCCATGCGCGGCGCTCCGTCGAGCTGGACGGACCGCGGCGCGCCCGAGACATAAGGTTCGCTGTGCTGGCCGCCGGCGACCGGTCTCTGGCCACAAGGACGGCCACTGCGCCGACTGAAGCCACGGTGGGAGTTGTCCACCTCGCTTTGCAAGGACGGAACCTCTCCTCGCAGGAGGGAACGGAGGTGATCGGAGTTCGCTGCTCGGCTGCTCTGGCCGTCAGATCCTCCGGCGGCGCGCTCGATGCATAGCATGTCGTGGACGCGCTAGACCATAACGACGGGCTTGCTGCTGCTGCTGATCTATGTCTTGTCGACCACGGACATGATCTGCATCATGCCACCGGCCAACCTCAACTTGGGTCGTCACAGGTGAGCGTGAGACCACCTGCTAGTACTTCTACGTGAGCGCTGACATGTATTTCTTTTCTTCCATCCGGTGCAATATGTGCTACTGACCACCTGCTTGTACGAGCTACCTACTAGTACTTGTACGCGAGTGCTGACATTATTTTGAAGAAACGAATCATCTTGATTCCTAGCTCTGTACTTTCGGGAGCAGAGTAGTGACCACAATTGCTTTTCCTGTTGTAGTTTAGGGAGTACACTGGCGTCTTGATTGCTTTTCCTGCTGTAGTTTAGGAGTGTCGATCTGGTGCTATAAGTTGTGCTATTGTAGTTTAGGAGTAGACTGTTGTTTTACCACAATTCCACAACATGCTGATGGATACTTGTGAGATGTCAAGTCACTGGTTGAAAACGTCGGCATGCTTTGTGGTCTCCTCATGCTTGGTTTAGTTGATTGGACACTATAGTCACTGTGTTCGAGACACTTTGAATGCCTACTAAATCTCAATGGGACTTGCTATGCATTGGCATGATGTCCTGAGTGTTTGCGCGCGATTGGCGGCTGCTGCAGGTCCACGGAATTATCAAAGCATATCTTATGTTGTTTGTTAGTGGTTGCGGTTTCGATCCTGAGAGCCTTTTTATTTGGTACATAGTCATGAGGTGTTGTAGACATCCTGTATGAGCTAGTGCAGCATTGTCGGAGTGTAAATTTATGTCCTGTATAGGAGGTGTGATTTTCCTTGCCTTGATCCACTTGAGTTTGATTTCTATGATTCATTCATTAATTCTGTTCTTGTTCCAGGTTCCAGCGAAGGAGGCTGAGCCACTCCTAGCTAGAGACGAGCATCATCAAAAAGGTGAATGGTGTATTAGGTGAACAGCTAGAGAGCAGAGTCGGAGAAGTAGGTGTATTGTGATGGGCTGTTTTCATCGCTAGACAGCATTATCTATTCATTTATTGTATTCCCTGATAACTGTGATGAAGAAAACAGGGGAAATGGCTTTTTTTATACAGTGAATTACGTCAAGCAAACATGTTAATCTCAGTCACAATGTTAAGAAATTGAGCCGAACTTACAAAATGTGTACATCGTGTGTTTAGTATCTGACCTGTCGACATGTTTTTAATGAGTCCGCGATGTAGAGTTCCTTATATGTTAATCCAATTTTCACTCAAAACTCAAAAGCATGCACGCTTCAACACTGGGATTGTACTGGATATACATAGGGCCAATTTTCACTTGTGTTACTGTATATCCAGTTATCCACTTGTGCCTTTTGGATCAACAGTTGGTGGCCTGTGATCTGGCCTGAAGATTCCTTTTCAAGCTAATATTAGAAATTGTGCCTTTTGGAAAAGCAGATTCGCTGGCACCACACTTATTCCAGATCTTTCCATGCAGAGACATGTATGGAGATAATGGCTCTTCAAGGCAGCCTGAAAGAACAAACGAAGCTGCTGGCACGTATGCACAGGCATGCATATCTGTTGCTAAAGAATTAGATCATCCAGTTATCGACATCTGGACACAGATGCAGCAGTTTCCCGATTGGCAAACATCTGCATTATGGTATGGTTTTATTCCTGTTTGTGAGCAAAATTAGATCATGCAAATCTGTTTTAACTTTTAAGAACTCCTATATATCCTGGGATAACATAAAAAAGGGCTTTAAATTGGAAGTGGTTGATGTATAACAAAACGACGTTCGATAATTCTTGGGCAGACTATTGCTCAAGATTTACACTGGTTGCTCGAAATCTGACACGGAGTTTTTCTAGTTTCGGTTAGTTTTATGTCTGATTCTGGCTTCCGAAACACTGTCAGGACACCCCAAAGAGTAGGCTAAATATAGACATATTTGAGCTGGATGTCTACTTATACTTTACGGGGAACTATTGGGCCAACACTTGTGTTGAAACACTACCATTTCGAACTAACAAAATCCAAAAGAATAACTTGTAGAAAATAAAGTATCAGAATTATGTGGATCTGAGCCAACCTGTAGTGCTTCTGAACTTTGCAATGTGAGTTTATGCTTGGCATTTTTGGTAAAATGAAGAACCACAATTATGTGGATCGGATTTTAGCTTTGCAATGTGATGTTGTTACTGGTTATGCTTTGGCATTCTTATGCAGAACCAGAAGAAATCTGACAACTCAAGCTAAGAATCAGTTGATAATTACATCATGTGACACCTATCTCATTTTAAAAACAATGATTCTGAGCCACATGAATTTCACTTGGTATTCTTCTCCATGACTTTGTTATCTAACATTTTCGTTTTCTTCTTTAACACACGAAAATTCCTTTCTCCCCAAACAAGAAAAATTTGTAGTATGTTCTCATATACTATATAATCAATCAAAATACGTTATGTTCGATTGATCCCTATCTCTCTCTCTCTCTCTCTCTCTCTCTCTCTCTCTCTCTCTCTCTTTGTCGAAGAAAGAAATTTACTTATTGTTTATTGCTTGCTTGTTGTAGCAATTTTGTGACTAATTGTTTGGTTGCTGCTCTAGTGTCTCTTGTGTTGCTGGAGTATCTTTTTTCTTGCTCGAGGAGATGTTGGCCAAGATCGGGTGAGAAATGTTGTTGCTGAAATTTAGTCTGGGTGATCTTGTGCATGACCGAGTGATCTTCTAAACTGATGTGTGATACTCCTGGAACTGTGCAGGGTCTGATAGAGACAACATCGGATTGATGACTACCTTGTGCTATCTAGGACAGGAGTGATGGGGAAGATCGGAGACAACACCAAGATCTGGACAAGGCAGCACAAGGACAAGGATCTCTACCATCGCGAGTACTGGGCTGACACCACGAGGATCTGGGCTTGGGAGATCTAGGCGATTACTGGGTAGGTACAATCCTTCAAGATTGTTGTAGGCGTTCATGATGATGGAGGTGGTGCCATGATCGCCGCCTGAACCCCACAGCGAGATCACTTGAAGATGGCCATGGGCAATCAAATGGGTGAGATCGTCGCCGCCAGATCACTTGAAGATGTTGGCGATCTGGCCTAGGTGAGGCAAGGAAGTCTATGGCGATCTGGCCTGAGCGAGACAAGGCGATGGTGCTGGGTGAGTCGAGGAAGAAGATCGAGATTTCAATTTTTTCCCCGCGTTTTGCTGTACGACTGCTGGATGGCATCAGTTGTAAATGAAACGATCAGGTGGGGGCAAACATGTCAAATTAGCGATTTTGAGAGGTCGTCGGAATTCTGTTAAACGCCTTACTTTTGGTACAGAGGGAATACTTCGTATAAATGAACTTGCATATATGTATGTCGCGATTTGATTCAAGTTGATGGTATTCATGGTGATGCTAGTTTCTGGAAATTCTGGAATGTTGTACTGTATTTGTGTATCTATATATCTGTATATGTGTATTCTGGAATGTGTAGTACTTCTGCAAATTTTAAAAATCGAAAATGTTATAGGAGGCGCATATTGGGAACTATAGGAGGCGCATATGGGGATATATAGGAGATGCGCCTCCTATATGTTATAGGAGGCGTATTTCAAAATGCGCCTCCTATACCTGCATATATAGGAGGCTCATTTTGAAATGCGCCTCGCATAACTCAAATACGCGAGGCTTGGCGCTGGAGGCACATTCTATATGCGCCTCCTATAATCTTTTCTGTAGTAGTGAAAATGGTGGGTGATGTGGATAGGTTGCATGTTGAGATAGAAAAATCATAAATGCATGTTAGTGGGGTTTTGTCTTATAAGAAGTATAGATTAATCATGTGGTAGTATTGAAGCAACTAGCTGTGGTACAATAAACATCCATTAGATTAGTGTACGCACACACTTTTTTCTAACAAAAATAGGAGAGTAAATGCTCGTAGAATCAATCATTATGTACCTAATTTTACGACCATAACTAATGAAACCAATTCCCTATCCCAACAAGGCTTCTCAATGATTGTCAGTTTGCTCATAACTAATGAAACAGTGGACTATTCTCACTTTCTAACATGTTTCTCAATGATTATCAGTTCGCTCAAAACTAGAACTAAGAATTTATATACTTTCTTAGATATGTATTATCTAATCATGTTCAATAATTCTTATTTTTGTCGATAATCTGCTTTTGGTTGTCACAGGTTCCATCATTGAGAATAAATCACATACATATAACCCCTATGTTATTTAGTGTGATAATAAAGCATAAAAGTACATACATACCCGGAGGGGTATTTTTTCTCCCGAGCTCACATGCTCTTCGCAGTTAAGAAAATCGAAAAAATATAGTAAATCAGTTTAGTATAACCGTGCCAACTTTTGTAATAAAATGACATTTTTGGTTCCCTGTGCAAAAGAAAAGACAAAATCACCGCTATGTAATAAAATTTGGATATCATTGTTGTGAGTGATTTGTCTTTTGGCACAGGGCACTCAAATTGTCACTTGAGCAAGAAAATTTGCACGTAAGTTATAATACTAGAAGAACCTTGCGCACGTTGTTGCGCCATTTCCTTTTGTTCGTGGTCATTTGACTTCATTGGAGAGGTGCTTGGTGCTGGACACACTCCAAGCACCATGAACATACAAATGCACATGCTGGGAAAATAGAAATAGAATTGTGCCGACGACAATCTATGATGGTATCCATTATCAAATATATGATTTCGGTCAAGAAAATATGTACACATTAGATCAATTACAGGAACACAAAAATGACAAGAAAAACTGGCACATGATTTATAACCAATTGAATGCATGGATGTTACACTTAAGCCGCTGTCTTAAAAAAACAAAGATGATTCAGACACTTCTGTGTTAAACGGAAAGTCAGATTTTTCACATCACGGAAGGTATTCAGTATAATAACCATGAAATTATATTCGTAGGTAATTTTCTTCACCCAACCCATATTTATTTTGCAGTGACACTACAAAAAACATATCAAACAAGCAAAGTGTTATCAGATATGACTGAACTATGATATACACTACACACACATAAAGATGCTGCAGCCAAGCATTATATATTGGTACAAAAGCACAAACTCCACCATCACGAATGTTGCCACCTCCCAAGAAAATGAACAAAGCTCCATAGGTTTTGCCTACAATGTACATTATACTGATTAGCTAACAACAAGGGTGTCAATATGTCCCGCATACATAAAAATCTGAACAAATTATTCTAGCAACTTGGGGCCACCGGCCATGGGAACATTTAGTAAGTAACCAGAACACATATGGGCTTCTAGTTGCTAGCGTCTTGGAAGAACTTGACATGAATTGATGGCGGGCAGTACTGCTTTGCTAAAACATTGTACCGGGAGAACATAGAGAGAGGCACAATAGAAATTTAGCATCAAAATAGAAAATAAAGTCAATAGTTCCAATTGGAGTTGACAATAATAACCTTGTGTTGACTTAATTTTATCTAATCCTAGGGAACTTACTTCCAGGGCCATCACATAAAAGCGGGTGTAGTACCATGACACAATCAAGTAACTCGGATGGCTTGTAATGTCCATGGTAAGAAAGAGAGGTGTTCTGCTATCAATTTGAAAAATAATTAAGTGTTAGCTAATTAAGACGTAAGTTCAGTGCAAATAACATCCAATATAAATCTAGAAGGTTGAAAGCATATACCCAAGGATTCTTTGTTGGCTTAAGGATAAAGTTCTCCAAGAAAATAGAAAAGGCAGCTACCAGTGTAGGTACATAGCAAAGTAAGATGTACTCGAGAAGTGATAACTCAGCAATGTAGCTAGCTAGGAACTGAAGATGCAAAACTAAGCCTTGTATACATTAGTTGTAAATCATCAAGGACAAGCAAGTACCTAATGTCATACTTGAGAAACAAGTAAAAATCTACTGTTGTTGTCAGAGACAAGAGAAGATTGTGTGTCAGTAAGTATGCTTGTGTTAATAAAACACCACAAAAAACAGTAATGCTACCTCAAAAATATTTTGCGACAGGTGCGATTATCACAAACTTCAAGCAACTCGGGATAGAAGAGCTCGTTTGCAAAACCTTTCTGAGTTAGAATGCAAGAATATGAAACAGAAAGGAAAATGAACTCAATTTGCACAGATCCATGGACCTCATCCTTGACGTGTACATCGTCAGTAATGTAGCAGAGCTCCTCTACTTGGGGTGGACATATCTCTTAATGATTACAAAGATTTGAAGAGTTTAGAGAATATAAAATCAGAACCACGAAAAAAATGAACGTCAATATAAAGCAAGAGACAAATATGAACTCAATGGATCTTACGCAGAAAGGTGCGAATCGATGTAATTGGCAAGCAGGCTTATAGCCGAGAATCCAAAATAAAATAAGCATGTAGCCAACACCAAGAAACTGTAGCTTGTGCCGATTGGTCTCTTTGGTAGAAAGGTGCGAATCGATGTAATTGGCCGTGAGGTATAAGGTTCAGGAACAAGAAGATATATCCGATTAAATGTTAACACAACGGGGTATTATTACTGATAACAAAAGAGTGGGCTACAATATGGTTCATGTGTATTCAGGTGTATGTAGTAGAAATTTATGAAATAATCATTGGATTTTCTTACTGTTCATATTCCTCATGGAGATAGACAATACTCATGGTAAATCCTGCTGAAATTCGGATGGACCTACCGGGCCCATTAGCCAATTTCCACTTAATCCCAAAGGCCCATGCTGCCATAGCAAATGGTGGGAGTTTAGTCACACATTGCTAGTTGGGAGAGTTTTGCACCAGTTTATAAGGTGAGCTCTCTCCCCACTAGTGTGAGTTGGTATGAAGAGAGAGGAGTAGTGGAGGTGTTCCACACGCGCGCTCCTCCTCCTCCGCCGCCCGCCTCGTCACGCCTCGCCTCGCCTCGTCACGACACGACACGACACGACACGACACGTCACGACGCGCCGCGCGCAGTAAAACGCCGCATTGATCACGTGGTAACCGCGCGCAGTAAAACGGCACATTGATTACGTGGTAACGGCTGTAGTAAACGCCAAATGAATTCGTCAGCTGACCGTTCTCCTACCCGGACGTGCCTATATATTGAGGGCGCAGGGGCGGACACAAACAAAAAACTCATACCCTCTTTGCGCTCACTGTCGTTCCACCTACTGTTGCTGCCACCGGTGATCTCATCCCGTCTACCGCGTACACGTCCGACGGGAGAGCAGGCCTCCGAAACCCCGCCTCTCCAGATCCTGTACGGGAGAGGGGCGATTAGGTTTTTGGGGAGCGTCTCCTACGCGACTGCTCGCAGCTGCTGTACGTCTACTTCGTCTACTACTGCGTCGCCCTCGTCGTCAACAGTACATCTACTTCGTCTACTGCCGCGTCGCCCTCGTCATCAACATGGCAACCGAAGCCGAACGAGCTGCTGCTGCCGCCACTGCTGCCACCGAGGCCGCTGCTGCTGCTGAGGCCGCCACCGCTGCTGCCGCCGCCGCGGCTGCCGCCACTGCTACGTCTACTGCCAACTGGCCGGGCTCAGGGTATAACACGTTTATCCCTGCTCTTGTTATTTCCATGTGTGCGATATTACTAGTTTGCGTAGATGTGTCTACTGTCAATCTAGTATGCACGAACATGGTTAAATATCAGTATGTTTACGTCATGTTCATGATTTATACTTGGATTAATTTAATCTGTAAATTGTCTAAATTCTTAACAATCCAAAAACCTAATATGTGTAGGCAATTTTTGATTCATGGTTTTGCTACTGCACTGAAACCGGACCCGTTTACGGGGACGTACTTTAAGCGTTGGCAGACCAAAACATTCTTATGGCTCACGGCTATGAACGTGTTCTGGGTCGCCGGTGCCACTCCCACGGGAACGATTACTCCTGAACAGGAGAAGGCGTTTAGGGATGCCACCGTCGTCTTTGTTGGATGCGTTCTAATGGTGATCAGAGAGAAGTTTGTTGACACATATTTACATGTGCGGGTTGCCAAGGACTTGTGGGAGGCGCTCGAATCCAAATTCGGCGCAACCGATGCTGGCAGCGAGATGTACAGTATAGAGCAGTTCCATGACTATAGAATGGTCGAAAACCGTTCTGTTTTGGAGCAGTCTCATGAGATACAGTGCATCGCTAAGGAGTTTGAAATTCTCAAGTGCGTGCTACCGGGCAAGTATGTCGCGGGATGCATCATCGCCAAGCTGCCTAATTCCTGGAGGAACTTTGCCACTACTCTGAAACATCAGAGACGTGAATTCTCAGTAGAGGATGTCATCGGCCATCTGAGTGTTGAGCAGAATTCGAGGGCAAAGGACTCGCATGGAAAAGGGAATGAAGGGACTTCTGCGGCCAATATGGTACAGAAGAACTACAACTCCCACAAGAACAAGGCGAGGACTGGTGTCCAGCAGAATACCGACTTCAAGAAGAAGGCTAAGAAGACCTTCAAGAAGGATAAGAAGAAAGATGGCTGCTTCACTTGTGGTTCACTGGAACACTGGGCTGTGAAGTGCCCAAAGAAGTATGTGAAGCCAGGACAGGATTCCAAGGCTGTCAACATGATCGTGAGCAACAATGAGAATGGGGCATCTGGGTATGGTAATTTGTTTACTGTATTTTCAGTTTGTCAGTCTACTGATTGGTGGATTGACACAGGTGCAAACATTCATGTGTGTGCTGATATCTCATTGTTTTCTTCTTATCAGGTCACAAGGAACGGGTCCGTATTTATGGGGAACGGCGCAAGTGCTTCTGTACTTGGTGTTGGCACGATCGATCTGAAGTTTGCTTTGGGAAGTATCGTGCAGCTCAAGAACGTGCAGCATGTCCCCGCTATCAAGAAGAATCTCGTTAGTGGCTTCCTTCTATGTAGAGAAGGATTTAAGTTGGTTTTCGAGTCCAATAAAGTAGTTGTAACGAAATATGGACTGTTTGTTGGAAAAGGGTACGAGTGCGGAGGTCTGTTCCGGTTTTCCCTCGCTGATTTCTGTAATAAAGTCGTGAACAATATTCATTCGAGTGTTAATGAAACAGAAGTTTGGCATTTACGTCTTTGTCACGTTGGTTTCAGTTGCATGACGCGGTTAGCAAAACTAAATTTAATTCCAAGTTTCACTTTAGCCAAAGGTTCTAAGTGTCATTCGTGTGTACAAGCAAAGCAACCTCGCAAGCCCCATAAGGCTACGGAGGAGAGACACTTAGCGCCATTAGAACTCATACATTCTGATCTCTGTGAGATGAATGGTGTGTTGACTAAAGGTGGAAAAAGATACTTCATGACGTTAATAGATGATTCCACTAAGTTTTGCTATGTATATCTGTTGAACACTAAAGATGAGGCTCTACACTACTTTAAAATCTATAAGGCAGAAGTTGAGAATCAACTTGAAAATAAAATTAAACGAATCCGGTCAGATCGTGGTGGAGAGTATTTCTCTAATGAGTTTGACTCTTTCTGTGCGGAACATGGCATTATTCACGAGAGGACCCCTCCCTATTCACCTCAGTCAAATGGGGTTGCCGAACGGAAAAACCGTACTCTAACAGATTTGGTTAATGCCATGTTAGATACATCGGGTTTATCCAAGGCATAGTGGGGGGAGGCTATATTGACATCATGTCATGTCCTGAATAAAGTTCCGACGAAAGACAATGAGGTCACTCCCTATGAGCAATGGGAGAAGAGGAAAACAACACTCTCGTACTTACGTACTTGGGGCTGTTTGGCGAAAGTCAATGTGCCGATCCCCAAAAAGCGTAAACTTGGACCAAAGACCGTGGATTGCGTTAATTTGGGATACCCTAAGAATAGCGTTGCCTATAGATTTCTAGTAGTGAAATCTGTGGTACCTGACATGAAGGTCAGTACGATTTTGGAGTCTAAAGATGCTACATTCTTTGAGGATATTTTTCCTATGAGAGATATGCAAAACACTTCTAGACAGGAATCAGAGGAGACTCCTGAACCTGCCATTCCTATGGAATATTATGAACAAACACATGATGAGAATCCTGAGAAGGATGACGAGGAAACCCTTGGTAGGGGCAAGAGACAGACGACTGCAAAGTCCTTTGGTGATGATTTCCTTGTGTACCTTGTGGATGATACTCCCACTTCTATTTCAGAAGTTTATGCATCTCCAGATGCTGACTACTGGAGAGAAGCGGTCCGTAGCGAGATGGATTCCATCATGGCTAATGGAACGTGGGAGATCACTGAACGTCCTTATGGCTGTAAACCATTAGGATGTAAGTGGGTGTTCAAAAAGAAGCTTAGGCCTGATGGTACGATTGAAAAGTACAAGGCTAGACTTGTGGCCAAGGGTTATTCCCAGAAAGAAGATGAAGATTTCTTTGATACTTATTCACCTGTGGCCAGACTGACCACCATTCGAGTATTACTCTCGTTGGCGGCCTCGCATGATCTTCTCGTCCATCAGATGGATGTTAAGACGGCTTTCCTAAATGGAGAGTTAGACGAGGAAATCTATATGCAACAGCCAGATGGCTTTGTGTTAGATGGTCAAGAAGGAAAGGTGTGTAAGTTACTGAAATCTTTATATGGGCTGAAACAAGCACCCAAGCAATGGCATGAGAAGTTCAATACAACTTTAACATCTGTTGGCTTTGTTGTTAATGAAGCTGACAAATGTGTATACTATTGCCATGGTGGGGGCGAAGGAGTTATATTGTGTTTGTATGTTGATGACATACTGATATTTGGGACCAACCTCAAAGTAATCAATGAGGTTAAGTCATTTCTATCCCAGAACTTTGAGATGAAAGATCTTGGTGTGGCTGATGTTATTTTGAACATCAAGCTATTGAGAGACAATGAGGGTGGGATTACACTTCTGCAATCCCATTATGTTGAGAAGGTTTTGAGTCGCTTTGGATATTCGGACTGCAAAATTTCTCCGACCCCATATGATCCTAGTGTGCGGATTCAAAAATTCGAAGGCACAGCTAAGGATCAGCTGAGGTACTCTCAAATAATTGGTTCACTCATGTATCTAGCGAGCGCTACGAGGCCTGACATCATGTTTGCTGTGTGCAAACTAAGCCGGTTTGTTTCCAATCCGGGTGATGTGCATTGGCATGCTGTAGAAAGAATTATGCGCTATCTGAAAGGTACCGTGAACTATGGACTTCACTACAGTGGATATCCTTTGGTACTTGAAGGTTATTGTGATGCGAATTGGATCTCTGATGCTGATGAGATGAAAGCCACAACGGGGTATGTGTTTACCCTTGGAGGTGGTGCTGTTTCCTGGAAGTCTTGCAAGCAAACGATCTTAACGAGATCGACAATGGAAGCAGAATTAACAGCATTAGACACGTCTAGTGTCGAAGTAGGATGGCTTCGAGATCTTTTGATGGACTTGCCTGTGGTTGAAAAGCCAGTACCGGCTATCCTTATGAACTGTGACAATCAAACAGTAATTGTCAAGGTGAAGAGTTCAAAGGACAATGCACAGTCCACAAAGCACATAAAAATGAGATCAAAAGCTGTCAGACATTTAAGAAACTCCGGAGTGATAGCGGTGGATTATATCCAGTCGGCTAAGAATCTGGCAGATCCCTTTACTAAAGGGCTATCACGTGTTGTGATAGAAAGTGCATCGAGTGAGATGGGTATAAGACCCACATGAGTTGCCATGGCAGTAACCCAACCTATGTGATCGGAGATCCCGTGAAGTGGGACCTGGGAAAACAAGCTAGTGGTTAACTGAGGAGAGTAATTTTTACTAACCCACTCCACTGGAGATGCAGTACTCTCAAAAACTGTATGGCAGGTTGACTTTTGTCTTAATGTGTTCCAAGGCTTGTATAAGCAAGATGCTATCCTACAGAGCGATCTTTGGAGGAACACACCTATATGATCCTGACTGCTGGTCACAGTCTATGAGATTGGGTGATATCTAATAAGTTCATGAATAAGCCATGAGTATGACTAATATGCTCCACCCGAGGGGTCAGCCTTCGGTAGCCTAGTACTGGCAAGACATTTAGTGAAACTATTTTATGCCAAACCGACAATTCAAGGCATAGTCCATTGTTCAGTTGTGATGTAGTGTAACTACTTGTTCTAGGTGGAAGTTCAACCTTAACGGGTCTCCACTGAAAATGCCGGTATATAAAAACAGTGAATGGAACAGAGGACAACACCATGGGTCTTCGGGATCTGGTGGGGGATTGCTGAAATTCGGATGGACCTGCAGGGCCCTTTAGCCAATTTCCACTTAATCCCAAAGGCCCATGTTGCCATAGCAAATGGTGGGAGTTTAGTCCCACATTGCTAATTGGGAGAGTTTTGCATCAGTTTATAAGGTGAGCTCTCTCCCCACTAGTGTGAGTTGGTATGAAGAGAGAGGAGTAGTGGAGGTGTTCCACACGCGCGCTCCTCCTCCTCCGCCGCCCGCCTCGCCACGCCTCGCCTCGTCACGACACATCACGACGCGCCGCGCCGCGGGAATGAGCCGAGCCGATGCCTTTATTTTGGCAGTTAGAAACGGAGAGTCAACAGACACGCCAATAATATGAGACGTCATACTGATTGCTGTCTATTGCGTCACATTTATTTTGGTAACAGCCGCGCGCAGTAAAACGCCGCATTGATCACGTGGTAACCGCGCGCAGTAAAACGGCGCATTGATTACGTGGTAACGGCTGTAGTAAACGCCAAATAAATTCGTGAGCTGACCGTTCTCCTACCCGGTCGTGCCTATATATTGAGGGCGCAGGGCGGACACAAACACAAAACTCATACCCTCTTTGCGCTCACTGTCGTTCCACCTACTGTTGCTGCCGCCGGTGATCTCATCCCGTCTACCACGTACACGGCCGACGGGAGAGCAGGCCTCCGAAACCCCGCCTCTCCAGATCCTGTACGGGAGAGGGGCGATTAGGTTTTTTGGGAGCGTCTCCTACGCGACTGCTCGCTGCTGCTGTACGTCTACTTCGTCTACTACTGCGTCGCCCTCGTCGTCAACAGTACATCTACTTCGTCTACTGTCGCATCGCCCTCGTCATCAACATGGCAACCGAAGCCGAACGAGCTGCTGCTGCCGCCACTGCTGCCACCGCCGCCGCCGCGGCTGCCGCCACTGCTACGTCTACTGCCAACTGGCCGGTCTCAGGGTATAACACGTTTATCACTGCTCTTGTTATTTCCATGTGTGCGATATTAGTAGTTTGCGTAGATGTGTCTACTGTCAATCTAGTATGCACGAACATGGTTAAGTATCAGTATGTTTACGTCATGTTCATGATTTATACTTGGATTAATTTAATCTGTAAATTGCCTAAATTCTTAACAAATCCTCATTGTGATAGACAAGAGTCATGGTAAATCTAAGATTTATCGAATAATTTTCGATACCTAGCAGGATGTTTTAGTTTACCTCTAATATAATTAAAGTACATCAGAACACAAGTTTTGGTAGATTTTTTAGATAGACCTAGTAACTCAATCCTACAAGAAACTAAATTCAAGAAACATAGAGCACCTGGAAAACGAGACTCTAGATTTTCTAGAAGATCTGTACTCACACATAGTCCCAAGTGCAAAATAATAACTACCATGTTATGTCTATTGTAAAATCGTAGTCATTTATAAACATAATTTTCTGATCTGATGAAAGGAGATAGAATATCACGCAACACTACAGATATACAATATGGTGACAGAAGTATAAGAAAAAGAATCACAACCAAGGCCATGCAGATCAAGAAAGTTGTTGATTCCTTCCTCTTTTGTCCCTTCAATCCATCCTAGGTGTTGCAGCTTGTTTGATAGCATGCCTTACAGTTTGTAACCACTTAAGACTGAAGCAGAACTATTTCCTCACTGGATTGTTCCATAATTAAGCGCAAGCACAAGCACCACAAAAAAGACTATGTAGATCACCACCGCTGCATGCCAGCACCTACCTTCAAAACAGGGAAAACCCAAACAGAAAAACATGACTCACCCACCGAAGATATGAAGAATGAATCAACCGTTTTATCCACCCAGATGGCAAGGAAACACTCCCTCCTCCAACGCACCAAAACTGGCAGCGGCGCAGGCGGAGATTTCCCCTCCTCCCTGTTTAGCGCTGACCAAGAGGGAGAGGAGGAGGAACGCCACTCCGGGCCGAGCTCGTCCACGGGGAAAGCACGAGGAGAGGTGGCAGCCGCAACACCAGGGAGGCAGGACCAAGCCCGCTGCAAACCCCCACACGAATTGGAGGCAGCTCCTTTGGATCGAAGCACACACCCTTATCTTGTGTGGCATGTGGGCCTCGCCCTCTAGCGTGTCCCGCCGGTGGCTGCGCTCCTCTTTTTGAGCATCATGGAGGAGGAAATCAATGGGGGGGGAGGGGGAGGGGGGAGGAAGCATAACAGGGAAGCTCGGTGGCGGAGTAATATTCTGGTGGGGCGGTGACGAGGGGAGGAGACGGCGCCATGGGGGAGGCTTGCAAACTACCGCTGGCGGCGCAAGCGGAGGGGTCGAGGAGAGATGCAGGGTAGTCGGAACTCGGCACAGCAGCAACACACACCGCGAAACAGAGGCTCTCGCTGCCAGGTAGGGACAACCAACAGCAAAAGCTAGGAGCAACCACAGAGCACGAATAGCCCTGCGGTTAGATCTCTAAGAGATTTTTTATTTTTGCTGAGAATTATTTCAGATTTTTTTGGACTGTTTTACTATATTGTTTAAACATGCATGGGCATGTGAACTCGGTACGTTCAGGTACCTTTGCCTCTAAAATATACCGATCGTTGATCTGGAAAAAACATTTGGCAATTTCTAATGAAAATATGAAAGAGCAGTAACGTAATTCTCTATTGGTCACTCCCGTTTCATCATCTTCGTCTTCCACCATGACGCTGCACCTCCATGGCCGGTAGCCTAAATTTTTCTCCAAACTACCGGTGCCGCCTCCCATCCCGTCTTAGGCCACACACCCCACGCAGCTGGTCGGACTTGTGCTCGCCGCACCCCCGCGTGCCTCGTGGTCCAGTCAACATGTCCGTCCGCCCCTCGAGACGGCGCAGCCTCCGGGTCCACGAGATGGCGCCGCAAGCCGACGATGTTCGAGCATAGAAAGGTCCACAGGACCGCCGCCGCACACCTCATGTCCGGCGAGCCACCCTTCACTGCCCCATCTCCGTCCGGCAGACTGGGAATGCCGCCCCACGGACACAAAGCCCTCTCCCTGGAGCGCACGGACTGTGATTTGAGCGCCGCCCCGAAGCCACGATCACCAGCCCGACACACTACCGCTAAGTTAAAGCCCTCAAACCCCGGAAACTCAATCCCACACTTACATGGATATCCCCGACCTATCGGGACCATATATTTCTTGGAGATTCGTGCTCAGTATTTGCAAAAGACTCCCTCCACTTCCTATCTTTCCTAACGTCTAGTCCTCACATTAACAGGAGAGTTATGGATTAACACTTTTTATTAACATGATTTTTGTATTAACAGTAATTCATGCCTTAACAAGATTTGCTCGTTCGTACTATTGTCAAAAGAAAAAAATTTCTCATTCGTCTCTGGATGTGGTAAACAAGAACAATCATGGAACATATATTTTTCTCTTTTTAGATCCATGTGGGAACAAGAACATATTTGTTTTTTTTTCTTTATTCGGTTTTTTTTTGACTGGATTTGTTCATCTGGATGTTTTGGTTCATGCACTTCAAATTGACGCGTCAACAGAAATTTATACAGGCACATATAGATTGAAGTTTTCGCACGTAAATGTTTACAAAAATTTTCCGATACACTTTCAAATAGAAATTTCTACAATTAATATCTACAGGAACCTCTAAGAAGCATCCATGATTCTTCCATGAAATGAGATTCAAACATCACAGAAAATTCGACAAAAGGTAGAACAAACAAGATCATCTACGCCCTGATCTTGGGCACGTAGCATAGATAAAAGAGCACAAAGCCAGATCCATACTTCAAATAGGAAAAAGCGATGCATTTTCTCTACGATGCAGCACAAGGCCAGATCCAAGGAAAAAAAAACCTGATCTTGGGCACGGAGCCTAGATAAAAGAGCACAAGCCGGATCCATTCTTCAAATAAACATGGAAAGGCCAGATCTTCTACGATGCAGCACTGATTTAAAAAAACAAAAACAAAAAAGAGAATGGGACAGATCCGGTCAACTCGTGAACAAGGAATCCACAAGGTCAAATAAACAAGGATGGCACAGATCTTCTACGATGCAGCACAGATCTAAGAAGAACAAAAAAAGAAACGAAATAGAAAGGCACAGATCCGGTCAAAGGGGGCAAGATTGCTGGGGCCGTCCAACTTGAGCCCGACCACAGTCTTCGTTGGGCGGCGCAGACGGGCCGGAGCTTCTGGATGCGGCCGAGCTCGACCAACACGACGGGAGACGGGACAACTTCTCTTCTTGCCGCCGGCACAGCTTCTCTCCTTGTTGGACGCGGAGGTGGGAGGAGAAGCGGCTCCATGGCCAGACAGAGGGGCTCCATGGCCTGGCAGAGGCCTCACCTCGTTAGGGATTAGGTATCGGGTGGGGATGGAAGGGGTGGAGGTGGGGGAGAGAGAAAAGTGATTAGCTTAGTGCGTCAGCGGCCGGTTATGGTCTATATAAAGGAAGGTCGAATCCTGTTTTTGTCTGGAAATACTTTTGTGCAAAACAAGCAACTCACCGTACGATCCGAAATGAACGCCCCCGATAAGTCGGGGATATCCATATAGGTGTGGGAAAACCGCACTCCTCAAACCCCCTCCGTCCTCTCATCTGCAAGCTTGCACATTGTGCGTGGTATGTGTGTGCGCGCTCTTGCCCGGCGTGCTGCCAGTGCCAGTTAGTCGTCAGCAACTGATTTTTTCTACGGTGCAGGCGCCATAACCAATTTTGTCTGGCCATACATGCTGATCCTAGGGAGACATCACAATGATAGGATCTTCAAGGACACGACGATATATGCGACACAACTGACACGAAGAATTGCAAAATATCTAGAGTTATGTTGGGAACGTCGTCCAGGTCGACGTTCACAAAGACGCTGCCAGGGCTACCCACCAACGTTGCCACTCACTATTCTCGCGCGCATCCTGTCAACAAGGTGTCCGCCGCGCCTAGTCAGAAGAGTCTCCGCCGAGGTCACACCTGCGTCCTCCCCCCCGCAAGTGCCCCGACGCCAAGGGCGACGCCGCGCCTAACCGCCGAGGTCTCCTGCGCGTCAGCTCCCGCCTGCGCGCCGCCGCCGAGGACTCCCGTGCATTCTACTCCTTCCAGTGTGCCGCCGCTGAGGTCTTCATATCGCCTACCGGCCGACATCGCCGCAAGGTCTCCACCGTGTGCCTTGTGCCTGACACACTGTCGCCAATTTAACATAACTCTTAATACAAAACAGAAGAGTTACAGCCGTTACTCATCACGACGATAAAAAAGGAATTTTTTTACTTATTACTACATTAGTTGTTTGCTAAATAAATTAAATCAATAATAGTACTCCCTCCGTCCACTTTTATAAGGCTCACTTCTTACTATTGAAATGCTAAGAAGTGTGCCTTATAAAAGTGGACGGAGGGAGTAGTACTTTTTGGTACCTCCTGGTACTTTTAATATGGTACCTCCTAGTACCTCCTATTTGCCAGCGTTGGATTAGAGTGGATGGATGGTTTATAAAAATGCCAATCACTGTTAAACTTGTATAAAATGTACGGATATTTAGAGTATTTATTGGTATAAATTTACTCAAAACTGTTTTTTTTCTTCAACTTGGGAAAATGTATAAAGTCTGACTATTTCAAAATAGGACGAATGGAGGATGTAGAAATATTTCTGTATGACGACGAAGTTGTCTAAGATATACAAGCACCGAAATGATTAACTTGAATATCAAACACTGAAGTTGGGGAGAACCGGTCGATACTGAAAATGTGAACTATTTATCCACACAAATTATTTTAAGAGATTAAAATTTTAAAAGTTAATATAGAATGAATGCAAACATTTTTAGGACCACGCCACATGGATTATATTTTGGTACTTTAATTCTAAGCTCATGACTGGTTAACTAAGTTATATAAATTTCACGGAAATGACACATGTAGTCATGAAAATGGTTTTTGTTTACATCATCAGCATTGCCCAGTAACAACTAAATTGGAGATAATTCAAAAGGTTACCATCTCTGGTTATATATTTATATATTTTTATCCAGCCATTCATATTAGATCAGATTAATTTCGTATAAAAATGTATAAAATACGAAAATTGATAAAGTTATTAAATTATATATGATACAACTTTTCAAACTGTAAAGATGATGCCCTCGCGTTGTGAGGGCCACTTTGCTAGTTTCAATAACAGAAGCAACCAAGCACCTCCTACTCATATTTCACAATAATTTTAAACTGATCTGATTCCTTGAGCCGCAGCTGATTCTGAGTATTCAGATCGTTCACTGCAGCGTCCACTACCTCATTGGGTGTGTCCCGGGACCCCTTGCAACGAATCACCACCTCCTTAAGACTTGTCAGGTTCTTGACGCCCCTCAAGTTTTTTTCGTTATAGAAGCTCATGGTAAGCATCTCGAGCTTTTCCATGGCTCCTTCCTCGAAAAGAACATCTTTTTGTGTACCATCGTCCTCGACAATTGCCAGCTCTGTTAGCACCGGGAACTTGTAGCAGGTTTCTGCCACCAGCTGCACATCACTGCAACACCTACGACCCAAAGTGATCTTTAACAAGCTAGGCAGCCTGTACAAAACACCATATATTTGATGACTCTGCAAGCTTATCGACCGAAGTTCTATGTGGACTAGCTGTGCGAGTGACTCCACCCAGGAGGGAAATCTATCAATTTTGCCATCAATGAGGAAGTACTGGAGCAGGTGTGGTGGAGATTTGAGCTCGTGGAGAAAGGCCATGTTGTTGTTGTTGTTTGCTGCGTTTGCCGGGGCTTGTCCTGGTGGGGCAGGTCTTGCCCGGACTTCTTCAATACAGAATTCACGAAGGGAGCGTATGCTATCAATCGAGCATGCAAGTTCTATTAGAACCGGTCCATTGCAGTCCTTAAAGAAGACGATTCCAAGTACTCGTAATTGCACTAGTTTGCCGATTTCCTGGGCAAGTCCAGTGTCATTTTTACCGAGTTCTAGCCGATCTAACACTTGGAGGGCTTCCATTTTCTTGATCCCCAGTGGAAGCTTCAAGAAAATCTGAGGATAATCCCTGTTGCGGAAACTCATGTACTCCAGTTTCTTCAGGTTCACCACTGATCCTGGGACCTCCCGGAGCAACGTGTCATATAACCAAAGTGTCTGCAAATGACGTAAGTTGCTGATCTCTCTAGGTATCACTGTAATATCCGTCTCATTTAAGTTCAAGAATCTTAGTAGGAACAACCGGCAAACGTGCTTCATATGACGGTTTTTCACATCTTTGCAGTCTTCTAGATCGAGTACCCTCAGCAAGGTGAAATTTGACAGTCGATCTAGCAGCTTGCCTGGAGCTTCATTTATGCTGGTGCAGAATGAGCTTAACGACCGGAGATGCGGCATGATCATCTGCTCCGCGCCATGACCCAGATCGCCGTGGATGGAGAGGCGTCGGATAGCGTCTTGGGATGATGTCCCTCCGCTTGGGCTGCCCACCAATCTAACAAAGTTTGCCTCTATGGACTTGGATAGAATGACCTCAAGAATTATATCGTGCACTCGGCAGTGTCTCACAGTCCCATTTATGGCCACCCCAGGTTGAATCACGTTCCTGCTCAACAGCTCGTCGTAGTAGGCTTCTGCAACCTCCTGTAATGTCAACCCTCTCTTTTCTGGAATTAGACCTTCGGAGATCCATCTTCTGAGTAGCCTGGGCTTGTGTATCATATAATCCTCCGGGAAAATGCTGAGGTACAGCGCGCAAGCCTTCAGATGATGAGGCAGGTGGTTGTAGCTAAGTGCCATTATTTGCATCACCCCCTCCATGGTAGGGTTGCTCTCTAACTGAGAACCGATTGAATTGCAGACTCTTGTCCACATGTCTAAGCTATTAGGCGAATTATAGCTTGCCAGAACGCTGGCAATGCTGACAATTGCCAATGGCAATCCGCCACATTTTTTTAGAATTTTATTCATTTCGCCTTGTAGCTCCTTGGGACAGCCTCCTAGAGAAACTGAAGTCGAACTGACTGATACATCATTATGAGGTTCAGAAGAATCAGTCTCTCCAGCAATATTATGAGCTGTAGCAGGTGGTGCTGCGGAAGAACTGGACTCTCCAGCAGAAGTTGAGGGTTGAGCTAGAGGTTGGCCAAATACTCTTCCAGCAATGCTAACAATTACATCTTTTAGCTTCTTATGGGAGCCACCTTGTGGAAAACCAATTGGTGCTGCCTCATTAGAACCCTCTCTAGCTGCAGGAGTATGTTGCCCAAATACTCTTCTGACAAATAATAACTCCGAGTCTTCCTTGCTGAGGGGCTCGGCTTTGTGGATGTGCAGACCCTCAACACTAATTGAGCTGGATTCTTTGGCCACATTTTCTGTCCGAGTGGTGACAATAACTCGGCTTCTCTCGTTGTTCTCTGGCAATACTGCCTTTATTGCATTCCAAGCAGATATGGTCCATACATCGTCCATCACAATGAGGTACCTGATTATCGAACAAAAACATATAGGATTGTCGATTGGAAATTACTGGTATATGAATATGATGGCATGCATTGCTACGTATTTAAAGAATTATAACACATATTTGAAATGATTAGAAGACCAACCGGTACCAGCGGTGGCGGCCACGCCATGGATTTCAGAGACGACGACGGGCGGGGCTGGCATAGCCTGTCAGATTCCCTTCGTGCCATTGGGGCGGGGGGGGGGGGGGGGGGGGGGGGGGTTGGCTCTTTTGGTGGATTAGGTGGATGTATGTCAGCGTGACTGCGGTGCTCCGCCATGCGCGGAGTCTCTCGTCGCGCTACAGGGAGGTGTGGATGGGGCTGGGAAGAGCTAGCGTGCGGTGATGGCCGGAGGCGACCACGCGGACCCAATGGCGATGGCGCTACTGCGCATGCCGAGGGTGTTCTGTAGGCTTTCTCTCGCTGTCACGTGTGCCTGATCTGTCCGCTCTGTTTGCCGGAAGCTTCCTAGTGGCGTGGGGGCTTGCTAGCATGCTCAAATAAAGGCGGCGGTCATAGGGTTCCTCTTGCGCCAGAACGGAGAATTACCTCACACCTATCCTCTTTGATCCGTCCAGAGTGTCGAATTCCGGAAGGCTCTGTCGACGATCTATCACGGGCGTTAATACCTGGAGATTGTTGGATCGGGTGGGATTCGGTCGCAATGCATAGAGCAGCACAAAGCTCCACTTCTCTTGCCACCACGAGAAAATCTATGGTGAAGTCAGAGGCGGAGAATGTCATGAAAGCTTAGATCGGAGAACTACTAATGGTGATTGGAGTCATTCTATCGATGAGAAACTGGATTGGAGTTTTAGAAATTTTGACATCGGTATGAAAGTTGGGGCAACAAAATAGGTTAAGTTCAAAGTCTTATCTTTTAGGGTGAAAATTCAAGGTATGGCCTTTATTTGTTGCGCCTTGCAATGGTCTTGCTGATGGCATTGTTTTCATAGCGGGGACAATGTTTAGGGTGAAAACTCAAGATCTTCGATGGGGCAACGATGTCGCTTGTGACCGTTTCCTTCTTGTAAGCGTTTCTTTTGGAAAAATTGACATTAGATGTTGCACTGGTGGTGGTTATGCTGCTTCTCCAAGGACTGGAACTCTATACCGAGATTTTTCTTTTTTTAGTTTCATTTGTTTTCCATTGTGTGCATCTGTAATGCCATTAGGGTATTGAGTTGGTTTAGAGTCTGCGTGTAATTGGTATCTCTGCGATATTATTATATGCACCTTTTCAACGAAAATGAAAGATCTAGCAATGGGTTTGTTTCGTAGGAGAAACGACTAGCATTAAAATATCCCATGTTTATTCTAACAAAGAAACATCAAGTGGTGAACAAAATATGCAAATCATATAGACGGTAATAATTTACCCAACCAAACATGTTTATTTTAGAAAATTGCCTAAGTTCTTTTTAAAAATCAACATTGTTATTTAGAGAAACAATAATTTACCCAACCAAATATATTTATCAGTTCAAATATAATAATCAACATGGTGGTGCTTGCAAACGAGAGGGTGTCATCTTCGGTTTATTCATCTAACTTTCTGAAAGTGTTAATTATTGAATCTTACATTAAAATAATCTGACATCTACCCTACTGAAAGATTCTCTTATAAGAGCTCGGACGGTCCTGATAGAATATGTAGATTTGTATAGTTGTACATGTATGTGTTTGTGTTGTAAACAACTTATACACAACCTGATTGGTCTGATCAACATATAATGAAAGGAGACCCATGTTGGAAAATCCTATGGAAGCTTAAGGTACCTAGAAAGGTAAAAAAAAATCTTATGGCGAGCTCTAATTAAATGCCATGCATGTTGCGCAGCAGGTATAGGAGAGTATAAATCTACAAGAAACTATATCCAGGAAGCATTGCAAATTTACTTAAATACAAGTTTTCTATTCTCTCTATTACGGCTAGGTACGCTGCAGCTTTGAGCAAGACTAACTCAGGGGAAGTGCCAAAGTGGACAAAGCCGAAACCAAGACAAATGAAGCTAATAAAATCCTTCCATGATGATATAAAAGCAGGAACAAAGGGTGCGGTGTTGCGGGATTACAAAGGAGATATTATAGCGGCCTCGGCTGTTTACCTGGGACATGTATCCTCAGCACCAATGACGGAAGAATTGGGGATTAAAGAAGGGTTAGCACTTGCAGCAAAGCTAGGGTACAACTATATTCAAGCAGTTTCAGATTCTATTGAAACAATTGGAACTTGTTCGGGAGAGGAGTCTTGGTGGAACGAGGCAGCGTCTATATTCGCAAATTGTGTAGATCTTGCTATAACATCTATTGGTGGTGTGCAGTTTAAATATTGTTCGAGGGAAACTAAGAAGGTGGCTCATGAATCAGCTTGAGATAGTTTTTCTAGGAAGGTCTCTTGGACCTGGGACGATGAGCCCCTAGTTTCCTCTTACACAAATTCTTAAGTGATGTAACTTGATGCAAACTTGGAGCGGCAAGTTTCTAATGCAGTCTTCTTAATTCATGCGCTCCCGATCTGTTGGAGCTGCACTCTCCCTTGTGCAAAAATCTGGGGATTCGTCCTCTAATCTTCTATTATATACTAAAAGTATTAATTCGAGTCTAGGAGTTTCTTTGGGTACTTCTAGTGCTTCTAAGTTGGAGTCTGCTAAGTTAATTAAAGATGGAGTTTTGAATAGGACTTTGTCTATGCTTCATAATAATTTGGATGATAATCATGATCCTCAGCCTCGTAGTTTAATTCTCAATAAGATTGCTAGTCTCACAGAAGATTTAGTGGATGATGAGTGTTTTCCTACTTCTGTTTCTCCAATTAATTTAGTGTTTGATTGTGAGAAAGTTAAGAAAGTTAGGAAAAACAAGGATTATTCTGTGTCTAATAAACGGAGAAGTGTAAGAATTAATCGTATTAATACTAAACAAGATGCATAATCTTTGTGGGGTGTTCTGGAACAACGAGGGTTTTCGTGACCCGGGTAAACATCATTTTATTCAGGAGAGTATTAGAGAGAGGAAACTTGATTTTTTGGCTTTGTCTGAGACAGGGAGATCTCATTTTGCACAATCCTTTTTTATCTCACCTAGCTTCGGGCTTGGACTTTGTGTGGTTTTGTCTACCACCTAGAGGTAGATCAGGAGGTATGCTCATTGGCATTAACTCTTCATCTATAGAGGTCAGGAATATGGATGTAGGAGATTTCTCTGTTAAACTTTATGTTAAGTCAAAGCATGATGGTTTTGAGTGGATTCTAGTGTCTGTTTATGGTGCTGCCCAGGAGGAATTTGAACCTAATTTCTTATCAGAGTTTGTTCGTATTTGTGAAAATGAAACATTACCTTTGTTGGTGGGTGGGGATTTTAATATAATACGAAAACCTGAAGAAAAGAATAATGATAATTATAACTCTAGATGGTCTGTTATGTTTAATGCAATTATTCATAGCTTAGACTTAAAAGAGATTGAATTATCGGGTAGACAATTTACTTGGGCTATCAGGAGAGCTAATACAACTTTTGAAAAACTAGATAGAATTCTTTCTACTGTGGAGTGGAAGCAAAAATTTCCTCTAGCAACCGTTCAAGCTTTGGCTAGAAATGGGTCGGATCATACTCCTTTGTTTTTGGATTTTGGTGCTCATGCTCATGTGGGCAATAAAAGTGGTTTCTCTTTTGAGCTTTCGTGGTTCAGAATGGATGATTTTTTCGAGTTGGTCTCGGCTGAATGGGGAGCTGTTAACAAGGGTGATTCAGCTATTGCGGTTTGGCAGAACAAAATTAGACACTTAAGAAGTTTTCTTAAGGGATGGGCTAAAAATCTAAGTGGCAAATATAGAATTGAGAGGGATAAGTTGATCAGGGTTATAGAGGAGTTGGATATTAAAGCTGAGAGTGTACCTCTGTCTTTGGGAGAGAGGGAAACTCTTCGTAATGCTAATGACCGTCTGTGTTTACTGCGTCGAGAGGAAGAGAGTAAACGGGCGCAAAGAGCTAAGGTTAAGCATATTTTGGAGGGGGAAGAGAATACTAAATATTTCCATCTTATGGCAAATGGGAAACATCGTAGGAACATGATTTTTCATCTAGAACAAGAGGAGGGAACTATTGTTGGGGATGAGGACTTGAGAATGTATATCTGTGAATATTACAAGAAATTATTTGGACCTTCCACACCCAATAATATCTCCTTAGTGGAGAGTAATATTCAGAATATACCCCAGTTATCTCAACAAGAAAATGATATTCTCACTGCTGATTTCTTAGTGGAAGAAGTATTTGAGGCAATATCACAGATGGAGCCTAACAAATCTCCAGGTCCTGATGGTTTCCCCGCTGAATTTTATAAAGCCTTTTGGGAGGTTATTAAATCGGATTTGATGGCCATGTTTTTAGAGTTTAAGCAAGGTAATCTTCAGTTGTTTAAACTGAACTTTGGGGTGATAACTTTGCTTCCTAAAAATGATAATGCGGTTCAGATCCAGCAATATAGACCTATATGCCTTCTTAATGTGAGTTTTAAAATTTTCACGAAAGTGGGTACTAATTGTATTACCCAGATAGTGCAGAAGGTGGTTAGACCATCTCAGTCAGCCTTCATGCCTGGGAGAAACATCTTGGAAGGAGTTGTTATCCTACATGAAACCATTCATGAACTTAATAGGAAGAAATTGGATGGGGTAATTTTTAAAATTGACTTTGAGAAGGCTTATGATAAGGTTAAGTGGCCTTTTCTTCTTCAGGCTTTACGTATGAAAGGGTTTTCTCAGGAATGGTGTGATATGATTTTACAATTTGTTCAGGGTGGAAGTGTAGGTATTCGAGTTAATGATGCAATTGGCCATTTTTTTCAAACTAAAAAAGGTTTAAGGCAGGGTGATCCTCTCTCTCCAATTCTTTTTAATATTGTGGCAGATATGCTTGCTATTTTAATTGCTAGGGCTAAGGAAATTGGACAAATTGGAGGTCTTATTCCAGACCTAGTTGAAGGAGGTTTGTCTATCCTTCAATATGCAGATGATACGGTGCTTTTTTTAGAGCATGATTTCGATAAAGCTCTAAATCTTAAATTAATCTTGTGTATCTTTGAGCAATTGTCGGGTCTCAAGATTAATTTTCACAAGAGTGAAGTTTGATGTTTTGGTAAGGCTAAAGAGGTAGAGCACCAGTATAAACAAATCTTTGGTTGTGAGTCTGGTTTGTTACCTTTTAAATATTTGGGTATTCCTATTCATCACAGAAAACTTACAAACTCAGAGTGGCACCCAGTGGAGAGTCGTTTTGAGGACAAACTTGGGTGCTGGAAAGGGAAAATATAATCATATGGGGATCGATTAGTTCTTGTTAATTCTGTGTTAACAAGTTTACCCATGTTTATGTTATCCTTTTTTGAGATTCCTAAGGGCGTCCGTAAGAGACTTGATTTCTATAGATCACACTTTTTCTGGCAGAATGATGACACCAAGCGTAAATATAGATTAACAAAGTGGAATATTATTTGTAGACCCAAGGATCAAGGTGGATTAGGTGTGGAAGTGCTAGAGCTAAAAAATAAGTGTTTATTGGCTAAATGGCTGTTTAAAATACTTCATGAGGAGGGTATTTGGCAGGAATTGTTACAGAATAAATACTTACATAGCAAATCTTTAGCTCAAGTTGAGGCACAACCCACCGATTCTCCCTTTTGGAAGAGTCTAATGAGAGTTAAGAGGGATTTCTTTAGTAGAGGTTCCTTTAAAATTGGAAATGGTGAAACAACTAGATTTTGGGAGGATATTTGGTTAGGCCAAACCCCTCTATCTGATCAATATCCTCTTTTATATAATATTGTGCAGTCTAAAAATGTATCGGTTGCTGATGTATTTCAGAATGCACCACCCATTAATATTTCCTTTCGTAGGAATTTAGTAGGTATTACTTGGGATATGTGGTCTCATTTGTTCTTGCGTCTAATGAATGTCTCCTTGATTTCGGATACTGATAAGTTTATTTGGAAACTTACTCAGAATGGGAGCTTCTCTGTGAAATCTATGTACGAGGATATGATGAATGGACATACTATTTTTCTCAAAACTTATTTGTGTAAATTAAAATTACCTCTTAAGATCAAAATCTTCATGTGGTTTTTGGATAAGAAGGTGATTTTGACAAAAGATAATTTAGCAAGAAAAGGGTGGAAAGGTGATATGCTTTGTTCCTTTTGTGGGAACAACGAGACAGTAGATCATCTCTTTATTTCTTCCCCTTTGGCTAAACTTATTTGGCGAGTGGTCTTTTGTACTTTTAATATTCCTCCTCCCTCCAATGTGACTAATATGTTTGGGAATTGGCTTAATGGGATTGATGTGAGAACTAAAAGAAGAATTAGGATAGGTGTATCGGCCATTTGTTGGGCTATCTGGACATGTAGAAATAATGTTGTTTTTAACAGGAAGAACTGTTTTCATGCTTTACAGGTTATTTACTCAGCAACTCATTGGATCCAGCTATGGGCTTTATTACTCCCTTCAGACCAGAGGAAGCTTATGGTGGATGGATACACTCGTCTCCTTACGGTGGCACGGGATTTTTTCTCCCAGCATACGTGGCAGCATCATAATAGGATTTCGTAGTTTCCTTTTGGTTTTGCTGTTTCGGTATAAGGAGACTATCCTGTTCTTGTAAGGTTAAAACTATTGTAAACGGTTGGCTACACTGATTTTTAATAAGTAATAAAGGCTGTGTGCACCACTCGATGCAGAGGCCGGGGTTATCCCCATTTCTAAAAAAATGGGACTCCAATAGAGCCACCATGTTGATCCACATCACCCAGATTAATTTTGATTGTTAGATCTGAAATATGTGGCTTAGATTTTATTAAACTTTAATAGTCACGTAACAGGTTTGACACGGGACTCCAATAGAGCCACCATATTGATCCACATCACCCAGATTAATTTTGATTGTTAGATCTGAAATATGTGGCTTAGATTTTATTAAACTTTAATAGTCACGTAGGTTTGACACGGTAAAAGGTCACGTCTCAGATCTGTTGTACACGTTAATGTTGAAAACATAACCTTTGGAACATACTCACGCCCTTAGGAATTGTTCGTATATGTTTTTCAAACGACCCTACCAATACATGGGAACGTTACGAAAACAACCGGAAAAGCTAGCTAGCGTGAACATGGCAGTTGTGAAAAAAAAAACAGGTTGGGCCGTGGTGGCATATCTTTTTTGGAAGGTTGGTAGTCTTACAAGAAAAAGGAACCCACCGAGCCTTCTATTGGTACGCGGTGGCAAGACCTAGCTGAAACGCTGTTGTTGTAAAAAAAGGAACCCCACAAGGTTGATATTAATACTTGGTGGCAAGATGTGTTCCACAAAAACAAAAATAAAAGAAATCTTTAATTTCGAAAAAAAAGAAAAACAACCGTATACGCCCGCTCCCACGGCTCGAATGTTGTCGTTGCTATTTTCCTAATTATTTAGTTAGCATTGGACACGTACTAACCTTGGCTCACAGCTCCAATCACACACAAAAAAGGTTTCAAAAAAAGGTTAATGCGTGATGACATTTACAAATAATATGGTTCGCTATCCAAATGGCTTCAAACCTTTATCAGCCCACATCAGTTGCGAATATATTCGGTAACTGGTTGAATGAGGTAGATAAACGATTCAAGACTCTTATTAGGGTAGAAGCGCTTGTCGTTATTTGGTCGTTCTGGTTTTATAGAAATGACAAGATATTCAACGATAAAAATTTCTTTCGTATGCAGGTTCTATTCAGATGCACATGTATTCTCCGTTCGTGGTCCATATTACAGCGGGGGGAGTTTTGAAACCTTTTTATGGAGGCGTGTGCACGGCTGAAGCAGGTGGCGCGGGATATTTTTTTATCCCACATGGATGACAGCTTGATCTACGGATAGCAGCTCCATAGCATCGACTGTCTACGTCCTATGTATTTGATATGATTTGTTTAGACTTGTCGTATTTTCTTTTCTGTTTCGGATTTCGGCTGTGTGCATTATAATGATGCAGATGCCGGGTGTAGTGCTTAATTTTAAGTAATAAAATATCTTTATCAAAAAAAATTTTACAAATAAAAAGGTGTAAACAGATATGTATGTACTACCTCTGTTTTTATTTACCCTACTTGCTAAGTTTAATTAAAGAATTTTTTTCAAAAATTTAACCAAAGATGGTGCAATAAATATTAGCACCCATAGTGCAAAATTCATATAATATTAAAATACATTTTACGATGTATCTAATAATATTTTTTATTTTTTAGATGTCGATATTTTTTCTATTAATTTAGTCAAGCGCTGTAAGATTAGGTTTTGACTACACTAAGACGCATGGTAATTGCTAACAGAGGGAGATCGTTGTTTATATGATAAGTACCTATAAATGACAAATTTATTCAAGTGATATCGGATTAACACACTCACAAAACGCCTACCGAAGTTTTTAGAGTCGTGGACCTCTAAAATTAATAAAGCCACAACATTAGTCGACCTATGTACATTGTTTTGGCCTACGAGAGTGGTACACATAAGTGAAAAATTAAGATTAATGAAGTCACGAAGATATACATATTTTCGACGGGAACATACCTCACTATAAAAAATTGTCAGCTTACTGATACACATAAGCCTAAGTTAACACACATTCTCGCGAGGATGAGTATCTCTCTCCACTAAAGCAATATTTGGACTTACTGAGACAAAGATTATCAACCCTTCAAAATTGATGAAGATACGTCATAAGTCGACATTGTATCGACGGGAACGTCCCACGCGCTCTAAAATAATTTGGCTTAACAATAAACATAGGGATAAGTCACCTCAGATTTCGGCTTGATATGTTTCATAATTTTTATCCACACAATATGTCAATCCTATTTTTAACCAGAAGTCCTGAAAAGCGTGCACATAGTTCTTATGAGTTTCTTCGGCGGACATTGCTTGATTTGTATGGTAGACATATTTGTAATATTCTACATGCCTTTCTCAGTTCTCTAACATAACAAAATTAACATAGCAACACATGTCACTCCAATTGCACAATTGACGAATTATTAAGACAGATTAAGAGTCTTGAACTAACTACGTACTAATTTTTTATACATGTGACCAGGTGTGTAGAACCATTGGATGAAGATCAAGATGAGTTAGAATGTGAAAAGCTTTAAGTACGATTTTTTTCTAACCTCCACTATTTATATATACAAATGTTAACTAATATGTCTGACCTGGTGTATAGAATCATTGAATGAAGATCAAAATGAGTTAAGAATCTAAAAATCTTAGAGTCATATTTTTCTAACCTCCACTATTGATATATAAGCATATTAAATAATATGATTGGACTAAAATAATTTAACTTTAAAACTATATTCATAATAAATGTAGTTTCACCATGTTGATGTTTGTAAGACGTTTCTTATGGTGACATGTGGTGAGTAATGTGATTAAGAAACACAAAATACGATAATTCCAACTATGTGAACTACCTATTAAGGAGGATAAGCCTTTTATTTTCTTTAAAGTTTTTTTTATCAAACATAACTTAACTGGCGTTGTGATGGGTCCAATATGACTTACATGTGTGCTTCAACACGTGGCATATAATAATCTTCCCACAAATTTTATTACCAAAGCTGCTACGCGCATAAGTTATATTTTCTTTATAAAAACATTTTCTATGGTTCTAGAATTTTTTATTGTCACATAATCAGAAATAACAAGATATATCAATAAATTTGTATTATTATTTCTTGATCACTTTCAGCCAACTATAGATGATGCCCTCGAATTTGCGAGGGCCACTGCGCTAGTTTTATGAATAATAAAATTCAGGTGAGGGCCTTGTGCCCTACTCGAAAAAAAATGTACATTATTGAATCTTACATTAAAATAATCTGACATCTACCCCGCTCAAAGATTCTCTCATAAGAGCTCGGGAAGTCAGACGAAAGTGCTAGGATGGTACCCACTATTCAGAAAGCTCAGAGGCTGGGTTTTCAATTTCAAAAAAACTATTCAGAAAGCTAGATGAATAATAAATGAAAACTACTTTTTTTTTTCGACAGATGGAACTACTTTGTACTCATAAAGATAAGTAAATACTACTCCCTCCGTTTCAATATATAAGACGTTGTACATATTTCAAAATAATGACTAGGTGTGGGCATAAATGAGTGAATCTACATACTAATACATGTCTACATACATGTAGATACATATGAATATGGACAAATGCTAGAACATCTTATATTATGGAACGGAGGGAGTAGTATATACCTGTTCCCGGCTAGATGCCTCCTGAGTTTTCCGTCCACTGCCAAGGCATCATATTGTTCTTCACCATTGTAATTCTTCACCTTGACCTGATCAAGTATGCGCCACAGCAGTCCATCCAAGTCCTTGCTTGGGTCGAACTGCTGCGAAACCGACACGATTGCCTGACAGGGGAAAGCCGCCTTTAGTTTCCGACACACCCCCACAGCAAGTGTCGTCTTCCCGACCCCCCCGAACCCCACGATGGAGTACACCTTGACTGTCTGGCTAGCGCCACCATTGATCACCTTCTCGGATAAACTTGAAATCTGAGCTTCCATGCCGACGAACTGGCTAGGGTCGTCGTCAGCAAAGCCGAGTTGTACCGGGGTGGATGATGTCGGGACAACGACGCGGGAGCCGAAAGCTATCGAGGGTCGCAGTGTCTGGCCGTCGACGCCATACCGCACGCGGCGCTCGCCGATGGCTATAGCACGGTCGTGCAGGGCCTTGATGTCGGTGGCGAGACGGTGCCGCGGGCGAACAGTGACAATCCGGTGCCAGAAGCGGCCGAGAGCACCACGGCCAGCGACCCACGAGGCCCAGCTGATGCGGCGAACGAAGACATCGATGCAGTCCTCGGCATCGTAGGATAGCTCGCGCACCTGCTTCATCCACTCCCGGACGGAGTGGTCCACGGCACCGTCGTCTGTCTCGGAGAGCATGCGTAGGAGGGCGTTCATCATGGCCGCGTCATCCCTCAGGTGGACGATCTCGCCTCGGACGCCGCTCAGCAGAAGGTACTCCTGCATAAGCAGCAGCCCGAGCTTGCCGATGACGGCCGTCGCCACGCCCGCCGCGTATTTCGCCGCAGCATCCTGGCTCATCTTGTTTCCTGGTTGTCGTCAAGATGGTGGTTCGGCAACTGCGTGAAAGGGGCGTGAATGGTTGTACTTCTGTAGTACTGCTTTGCTCGATTATGTATTCCGGCAGGAAGTGCCACTAGCCCACTATACCAGGTTCGTGCACCAACTTGATGTATATATTGGCACTTAGTTGGTGGCGTGATCTGTCTAAAGAGGGTGGGGATTGTTTAATATTAGCTCTCCTAATCTATATGGGCAACTTGCTTAATTTACAAGTACATTTGGATAGGTCACGCAGCCAAGTTAACTAAAAATTTCTCAGGATGGTTATAACGTCCATGTCTCATAATCCATATAAACGTACCCAAGTTGCTTAATTTACATGGCATGTTGTTCTTTTTTAATTTTTTCCGAGCTAGACTCTCTATAGAAGCTACACTAGTACTCCTTCCTATCGACATTAACTGTTACTAAATCTGATGTATATATTTTTTTTGAAACGGAAAACGCAGCCTCTGCATCTAGGAGATGCACACGGCTTATTATATTAAAATTTTAGCGTGCAACCATATTCAAGTACGACTCAACGGAACCGAAGCGTGGCCGTGAAAACTAGCCAACGATGAAACAAGAAACACGGAAAATTACACATTCTGTAATCTCCTAGTGTGCAACCAGCCAGCCTGGTTGAAGATAACCCGGACGACCGCCAAAAACCGGGTGCATCCAGAATCCAAACGTCCTCTTTGGCCTTCTGGGAGCAGGAGAGACCATAGATGAATCCAGTGAATGGTCCGGTAGACGACCTGCAAAAAATGACCAGATGTTGAGTTATTAAAAACCATATCATTGCGGCAATTCCAAATTGACCAAATAAAAGCACATACACCAATGCGTATACTTACTTTAGTTACTTTATCCACCCCATGTAGCCAAGAACCAAACAAATTAGTTATTGAAACCGGAGGTGAGATACTAAAAGTGAAATGCAGTAGTCGCCAAATTTTCTTTGCCATATCGCAGGAAATGAACAAGTGATCAGCCGTCCCATCGTAGCCACAAAAAACACATTTGGTACACCCAGTCCAACGCCTCTTCACTAAATTATCTTTAGTTAAAATTTACTTACGATAAAGAAACCACATAAATATTTTAATTTTGAGGGGGACTTTCAATCGCCAAAGATACTTATGAAGGAATCTCGTATTCTCATTCATTTGATCTTCATAATATATAGTACTAAAACATTTATAGATGGTAAATACTACACACCGTGCTCCGATATGGAAGCGAATTGCCAGACCTCTCAAACACCGTCCACCTCGTTTCAATCGCACGATTTTAATTTCCTCTTTTGCTCACCCAAAGTTAAGACGCCCATAACTGACGAGGTGGGTATTCAGATGCAGGGATGGAAAACCAGGCTATGGACGATGCTGATCTACAGAAGGAGTTGCATATTGTTTTGTAATCACTGATTTCTCCTAATTAACCAATGTGTGCTTATTTCTTATGTCTACTATATTCTGATGCTGCTAATAGTCATATTCATGCAAAATGCTTCCATGGCATCCAAAATATTTTATTCAGTTTTGATACAGAACATGTGTTTATGTACAACATAACGACTGAAACATGCAAATTTAAAATATGAATGCTTCCACATAGATTTTGTTGTGTTGTTCATGTAGATTTCTTTTTATTATTCTGTTTCCCCGTTAGTATATATTTGTTTCCACACTACTGATTGATTACTTCCCCAAGGAGTTGTTCAGTGATGATGATGAAATATGTTTCATATACAAATGAAGTTATCTATTACAAATTTTTATGTTTCTACTAGATTTGTTAATGTTTTTGTATGAACAAATAAAATGCTTCTAAATAGAGAATCGGGACAAGTATGTTTCATGCACACTTAAGGTTCGCTTATGTACGTTTCGACGCATCAGTCGATCTGCGCAGCAGACTCGATCCTGTAGGAGCAACAACGAGAAAAATTGTACTGGGAAGGTGCCCAAACTTTCTAGATTGATGTTTTGAAAAAGAAGAGAATGGTCCCCTTTACTGCCCTCGGTAGGCAGTGCCGGCTGTGTACCATCATGTTTCAAGGTGATTGTGTCGGCCACATCTTGCTGAATTGCAATAACGTTGCTTCTTATAATGTGCCAAAGATGAAGGAAATTAACCATGATAGCATGCGTGAGGCCACCAAAGGCCAGATTCTCCTTTACCGATTTGTTCTTTCTCATTGAGTGCTTGAAGTGGTTTGGCAACGATAGACGAAGGGGCAAGGGGAAGTAGGTCTAACTTTTAAATTTCGATGATTCATCGCCTTTTTATGTTGTGTATCATCATATTGCATGCTTCTATATATGTTCATGCTTCCTCGCCAGAACTTCTATATTTCTTTTAGTAATGGGAGTCATGGCCCTAGCCTCTGCATCAAAATGATGCACACGGCTGGGTTTTATTAAAACATAAATGTCAAAATTTGATCATCCTACATCTCATGGGTCACTTAAAGTGACCACAAACACCAGCCAAAGAAAAATAACAAAGTTATGCATCTATGCGTCGCGAACTAAGCCATCCACCCTGGCTGTAGATAGCCGAAACGATCGCCATCATTCGAGCACAACCTGTATCCATAAGTCCTTGTTGTTTCGCGAGAAGGAGGAAGGACCATGTGTGGATATAAGAAACCTTCATATTGATAACCTGCAAAAAATGAAGACCCTTTTTCTTGTCAAACACAATACTGCTACGACAATTCCATAAAGCCCAAAGAACAACGGTGACACCTATTCGAATACGTGCCTTTTTCTTATCTATTCCATTGAGCCAAGATCCAAACGTATTAGCAATGCTGTGGGAGGAGAAATACTGAGAGTAAAATGAATGAGGCTCCATATATCACGAACAAAAGGACAAGATATAAAAAGATGAAGTGTCGCAGAATACACACTTCTTACATCCTATCCAACTTTGTTTACTTAAATTGTCTTTAGTGAGGATAACTTTACGACTCGCAAACCACAGGAAGATTTTTATTTTTAACGACACCTTTAGTTTCCACAAATATCGTCGTAAATAAGGTGTAGAACCATGAATTAAGTCCACATATATGATTCTAACTTTGAAGATGAAGTCCATAGATAGTCTCCACCGAAAGAGATCTTTATCAGCAGACAACTCAACATTCATTAGACATTCCACTAAATGCAACCGAGGAGCTCGTCTTGCTCTCGCGATGATTCGTCTAAATTGGATGTTTAGTGGTACGTTTGATAACACGCTTGCTCCTGTCACGTCTTTGTGTCTAACAATATTATAAATGGAGGGATATTGCTGAGATAACGGTTCATCTCCTAACTACCTATCCTCTCAAAACCGCACCTGCTGCCCGTTTTCCAAGTCGAATAAGCCACCAGCAAAGAAACCATTTTTAATTTTCGTGAGGCCTTTCCAAAAATGGAGAGTCAGAAGGACAAGCTTCTACATGAGATTACAATTTATCCCCGATATACTTCTTTGACAAGAGCTCCTGCCGAACTCCTTCTTCGTTCGACACTTATGGAACCATAGGTAAACTGCTTAACACCGAGTTTTTTAAAATGAGGCGATCCCCATATGACAACAATTTTCGAACTCAATTGTTTCTCAAAACGATCCTCAACCGGTATGTACGTGCTTCCTCGCCTGAATATATGTACAACTTATATATATGAAATTATTAATGTTTGAGACAATGTATATGTACATGATTCATCATCGCATTACTTATTTATGCTTCTTTATTTGAATTACTTGTGCATCTTCTCCGCTTATAGTATGCATCATCTCATGTATGTTTCCATGTTTCACATTCTTGTTAGAGAAATGAATCTTATGAACCATATTTACTTCGTGCTTCCACCTATATATCATACTTGTGCGTCTCCAGTGTATATTGTTTCACGTCGATAGTACCATGCTTCTACCTTTTTGTATTTGTTGATGTAATCAATTATCTTTGGTGGTTTCTATGTATTAATTCGCCACATATACCTTGTGATGGCATACATTTTTTTTTGTCCTGGTCATGCTTCCTTTGCTTATTCTGTTGCACCATGATTTTTTTCGAGGAAACAACAGAGGACGAAAACCCCACCTCAATTGCATTAATTAAAAGATGTTATTACAGGGTTTTGTACAAGGTTTCCGAGAGCTTTTTAGCTTGACATTATAGCACTCCAAACCAGAAGCGGGCTACAGTCGAGACGGTGGGGCGCCCTACATACCTGTTGGGGGAAAGATAACCTGGTACCCCTAAGGACGAAGAAAATATGACCAGCCAGAAGCGAGACCCGGCCAGGAGGCAAAGCCTGGTCTGGGGGTAACTCAGCTTTGGAAGATGCTATAGAAGGAAGATTCTGGAAGACCCGGAAACCTTGTACAAGTTGGAGACTCAAGACTTGGAGGTCACGCAGGGGACCTAGATTAGGACTCTTAATATGGTATGACCCAGTTTTTACCTTGTACGACCAGGAGACCAGCCGCCCATATAAGCAGGCTCCTAGGTCATAGAGAGAGAGAGATTTCGGGTAGAAACCCTAAATTCCAGGTCTCGGCGAGAGTCAGCACGAGCCAAATTCCAGGTCTCGGCGAGAGTCGGCCAAATTCCAGGTCTCGGCGAGAGTCAGCACGAGCCAAATTCCAGGTCTCGGCGAGAGTCAGCACGAGCCAAATTCCAGGTCTCGGGGAGAGTCGGCCAAATTCCAGGTCTCGGCGAGAGTCGGCCAAATTCCAGGTCTCGGCGAGAGTCAGCCCGAGCTAAATTCCAGGTCTCGGCGACATTGCAGTCCGAGCCTCTAGATCGATTGCTAATAAGATCCCAGCCGGAAGTAAGCTATTATCTCCCATGGAGAGGTCGAACCAGGATAATCCTTGTGTACAAGACAAAGAGATCTAAGAGCCTTAACAATATCGCTTGGTATCGAGCATCCAGTGTAACACGAGAGTTGAGTTAATATCTTGAGATCGGAGACTCGGCGACTTGCTTGCCGGCTACCAGATCGTTTATCATCATGTTTTCCTCTGAGCTAAACCCTCTCCCAAACACCTGTGTCGTCTTGCCCCAAGATAAGTTACCACCGGTAACGTCTGCCGTGATAATCCCACGACAGTTGGCGCCCACCGTGGGGCCCACGTCCAAGGGTGTTTACATCACGGGAGAAGCTCGTGAGAACATGAAGAACCTCATCATCGGCGAGATCTACATCAACCCCGAAGGAGAGAAGATGGTGGACGATTTTGGCTGGGGGCCAGAGTCGGATCTGCTCGAATCCGGATCTGTCATCACAATCGGCCGGGTCAACATCCTCATCGGCATGGTACGTACGTCCGGTTCAATCCCCGATGATTTTGAGTATGATTCTATATCAGCTTAGCCCAAGAGTGCTGCGCAACTTCGGTTAGCATAGCCCGGAGCGCTTCGCAAAAATTTATATCAGCTTAGCCCAAGAGTGCTGCGCAACTTCGGTTAGCATGGCCCGGAGCGCTTCGCAAAAATTTATATCAGCTTAGCCCAAGAGTGCTGCGCAACTTCGGTTAGCATGGCCCGGAGCGCTTCGCAAAAATTTATATCAGCTTAGCCCAAGAGTGCTGCGCAACTTCGGTTAGCATGGCCCGGAGCGCTTCGCAAAAATTTATATCAGCTTAGCCCAAGAGTGCTGCGCAACTTCGGTTAGCATGGCCCGGAGCGCTTCGCAAAAATTTATATTAGCTTAGCCCAAGAGTGCTGTGCAACTTCGGTTAGCATGGCCCGGAGCGCTTCGCAAAAATTTATATCAGCTTGGCCCGAGAGTGCTTCGCAATATTGTAAAATATTCTATTAATATTAGCTTAGCCCAAGAGTGCTGCGCAACTTCGGTTAGCATGGCCCGGAGCGCTTCGCAAAAATTTATATTAGCTTGGCCCGAGAGTGCTTCGCAATATTGAGAAATATCCTATTAGTATAAGCTTAGTCCAAGAGTGCTTCACAACTTCGGTTAGTGTTGCCCAAAGAGTTCTTGGCAACAGTATGTGGATCAATGTGGTAATGTTTCACAATTAAGCCTTTACTTTATAAACATTGATCCGGGTCTTGGGGGCTCTTACTTGAATAGTTTGTAGCTGCAATCCTAAGACCTGGCTTTTATGCCGCCAGTATAATCCTTGCCTATCTTGCTTAAGCTCGATGTGACTCGCACTTATATGGCATGTTTGCTCTCCTGTAATCTCAATCAGTTATGATGCCCATGGGGACTTAACTGACCCTGTTTTTCAGAGTGGGTTCAGCAGTGATAATCCATGCGAAAGCCGGCTTACAGTTAAAGGTTTGCAAAAGAGTCATCTAAACCATCGACATATTGAGAGGACCCACCTCGGTAACCTGGAGGCATAAGAACCCAGGAAGAAACATGATTTATGGGATGTTATTGAGATAAACCTGGAGGCGTATGAACCCAGGAAGAATAACCGGGTTTTATCCTTTTATATATTATTTGTCTTATTTCGGGAGTTTAACCTGAATGATCGAGCTTGCTGCTTCACCTGAAACATGACGCCTAAAATCAAGATCATGAAGGAGAACAAGACCAGCTCGAATCCAGCTTAAACTTGGGGGCTACTGTTGGGGGAAAGATAACCTGGTACCCCTAAGGACGAAGAAAATATGACCAGCCAGAAGCGAGACCCGGCCAGGAGGCAAAGCCTGGTCTGGGGGTAACTCAGCTTTGGAAGATGCTATAGAAGGAAGATTCTGGAAGACCCGGAAACCTTGTACAAGTTGGAGACTCAAGACTTGAAGGTCACGCAGGGGACCTAGATTAGGACTCTTAATATGGTATGACCCAGTTTTTACCTTGTACGACCAGGAGACCAGCCGCCCATATAAGCAGGCTCCTAGGTCATAGAGAGAGAGAGATTTCGGGTAGAAACCCTAAATTCCAGGTCTCGGCGAGTGTCAGCACGAGCCAAATTCCAGGTCTCGGCGAGAGTCGGCCAAATTCCAGGTCTCGGCGAGAGTCAGCACGAGCCAAATTCCAGGTCTCGGCGAGAGTCGGCCAAATTCCAGGTCTCGGGGAGAGTCGGCCAAATTCCAGGTCTCGGCGAGAGTCAGCCCGAGCTAAATTCCAGGTCTCGGCGACATTGCAGTCCGAGCCTCTAGATCGATTGCTAATAAGATCTCAGCTGGAAGTAAGCTATTATCTCCCATGGAGAGGTCGAACCAGGATAATCCTTGTGTACAAGACAAAGAGATGTAAGAGGCTTAACAATATCGCTTGGTATCGAGCATCCAGTGTAACACGAGAGTTGAGTTAATATCTTGAGATCGGAGACTCGGCGACTTGCTTGCCGGCTACCAGATCGTTTATCATCATGTTTTCCTCTGAGCTAAACCCTCTCCCAAACACCTGTGTCGTCTTTCCCCAAGATAAGTTACCACCGGTAACGTCTGCCGTGATAATCCCACGACAGTTGGCGCCCACCGTGGGGCCCAAGTCCAAGGGTGTTTACATCACGGGAGAAGCTCGTGAGAACATGAAGAACCTCATCATCGGCGAGATCTACATCAACCCCGAAGGAGAGAAGATGGTGGACGATTTTGGCTGGGGGCCAGAGTCGGATCTGCTCGAATCCGGATCTGTCATCACAATCGGCCGGGTCAACATCCTCATCGGCATGGTACGTACGTCCGGTTCAATCCCCGATGATTTTGAGTATGATTCTATATCAGCTTAGCCCAAGAGTGCTGCGCAACTTCGGTTAGCATAGCCCGGAGCGCTTCGCAAAAATTTATATCAGCTTAGCCCAAGAGTGCTGCGCAACTTCGGTTAGCATGGCCCGGAGCGTTTCGCAAAAATTTATATCAGCTTAGCCCAAGAGTGCTGCGCAACTTCGGTTAGCATGGCCCGGAGCGCTTCGCAAAAATTTATATCAGCTTAGCCCAAGAGTGCTGCGCAACTTCGGTTAGCATGGCCCGGAGCGCTTCGCAAAAATTTATATCAGCTTAGCCCAAGAGTGCTGCGCAACTTCGGTTAGCATGGCCCGGAGCGCTTCGCAAAAATTTATATTAGCTTAGCCCAAGAGTGCTGTGCAACTTCGGTTAGCATGGCCCGGAGCGCTTCGCAAAAATTTATATCAGCTTGGCCCGAGAGTGCTTCGCAATATTGTAAAATATTCTATTAATATTAGCTTAGCCCAAGAGTGCTGCGCAACTTCGGTTAGCATGGCCCGGAGCGCTTCGCAAAAATTTATATTAGCTTGGCCCGAGAGTGCTTCGCAATATTGAGAAATATCCTATTAGTATAAGCTTAGTCCAAGAGTGCTTCACAACTTCGGTTAGTGTTGCCCAAAGAGTTCTTGGCAACAGTATGTGGATCAATGTGGTAATGTTGCACAATTAAGCCTTTACTTTATAAACATTGATCCGGGTCTTGGGGGCTCTTACTTGAATAGTTTGTAGCTGCAATCCTAAGACCTGGCTTTTATGCCGCCAGTATAATCCTTGCCTATCTTGCTTAAGCTCGATGTGACTCGCACTTATATGGCCTGTTTGCTCTCCTGTAATCTCAATCAGTTATGATGCCCATGGGGACTTAACTGACCCTGTTTTTCAGAGTGGGTTCAGCAGTGATAATCCATGCGAAAGCCGGCTTACAGTTAAAGGTTTGCAAAAGAGTCATCTAAACCATCGACATATTGAGAGGACCCACCTCGGTAACCTGGAGGCATAAGAACCCAGGAAGAAACATGATTTATGGGATGTTATTGAGATAAACCTGGAGGCGTATGAACCCAGGAAGAATAACCGGGTTTTATCCTTTTATATATAATTTGTCTTATTTCGGGAGTTTAACCTGGATGATCGAGCTTGCTGCTTCACCTGAAACATGACGCCTAAAATCAAGATCATGAAGGAGAACAAGACCAGCTCGAATCCAGCTTAAACTTGGGGGCTACTGTTGGGGGAAAGATAACCTGGTACCCCTAAGGACGAAGAAAATATGACCAGCCAGAAGCGAGACCCGGCCAGGAGGCAAAGCCTGGTCTGGGGGTAACTCAGCTTTGGAAGATGCTATAGAAGGAAGATTCTGGAAGACCCGGAAACCTTGTACAAGTTGGAGACTCAAGACTTGGAGGTCACGCAGGGGACCTAGATTAGGACTCTTAATATGGTATGACCCAGTTTTTACCTTGTACGACCAGGAGACCAGCCGCCCATATAAGCAGGCTCCTAGGTCATAGAGAGAGAGATTTCGGGTAGAAACCCTAAATTCCAGGTCTCGGAGAGAGTCAGCACGAGCCAAATTCCAGGTCTCGGCGAGAGTCGGCCAAATTCCAGGTCTCGGCGAGAGTCAGCACGAGCCAAATTCCAGGTCTCGGCGAGAGTCAGCACGAGCCAAATTCCAGGTCTCGGCGAGAGTCGGCCAAATTCCAGGTCTCGGCGAGAGTCGGCCAAATTCCAGGTCTCGGCGAGAGTCAGCCCGAGCTAAATTCCAGGTCTCGGCGACATTGCAGTCCGAGCCTCTAGATCGATTGCTAATAAGATCCCAGCTGGAAGTAAGCTATTATCTCCCATGGAGAGGTCGAACCAGGATAATCCTTGTGTACAAGACAAAGAGATCTAAGAGCCTTAACAATATCGCTTGGTATCGAGCATCCAGTGTAACACGAGAGTTGAGTTAATATCTTGAGATCGGAGACTCGGCGACTTGCTTGCCGGCTACCAGATCGTTTATCATCATGTTTTCCTCTGAGCTAAACCCTCTCCCAAACACCTGTGTCGTCTTGCCCCAAGATAAGTTACCACCGGTAACGTCTGCCGTGATAATCCCACGACAATACCCAAAGATGGAGGTGTTCACGGATGGCCCCGAAGAATTCCTGGGTAGTTGTATCCAGGCCGTCGAACACCCGACGGTTCCTAGTTTTCCAACTGATCCAGAGTAGCCGGACAACCATGGCCATGCATAAGGGAACTGGCCAGTCAACATGAGAAGCCAGGAAGGCGTCAATTGTAGAGCCAAGGTCAGTGACGGTTGGGGCCGCGGAGAAGGCGCTCCAAACCCTTTGCATTTGGGGGCACAAGACAAACATGTGTTAAATATCTTCGACCACACCTGGACAGAAGGGGCAGTCAGGGGACTGCAGAATCCCAAACCGGCAGAGACGAGCTCGAGTCCTGGTTCGGTGGTGAGGTAGAATCCCCACGAAGATCTTAACCTTGACGAGACAGAAGTTTTCCCAATTGAGATCATGTAACGGTGGTCCGCACCCCGTCGAATGAGCAGACATCAGGCGTCAGGCGTCTTGAACCGAGTGCAGGCAGAGCAGATTAACATTCGGCTGTCAGGAACGGGGTGGGGAGAAGCACGCGACGATGCTCATGCCGAGATTTAGTTTTGTAGAGGCGGTGGTGGAGAGGCGCTCCCTCATGGTGAGCTCGGCAATTCCATGCTGGACCACTGAATGTACCGCAGCATCGGGGGCGAGGGAGTGACTGTATGCAACAGGGAGAGCGGCTGCCAGGGACCCTAGCAATGTCCAATTATTGTGCCAGAAGGAGGTTCTTGCCCCATACCTGATCCAAACCAAGGACGGTTTGCGAAGGAGAGGTATTAGGGAGTTGAAGCACCGCAACGTGGGGGTGGGCGGTGGTGATGAGTTGCTAAGGTACCATCTTCTCACCCACACCGTCCATGCGTTATCCTCGCCCGAGAGGAGCTTGTGGACCATCTTGAGCAGAAGGCAGGTGTTCTAGACACCCAGGTATAGAAGCCTTCGCCCTCCTTCTGTTCTGAGGACGCGCCACTTCGTGTCCCATGACAGGAGGCAGTCGCTTCCGGAGCAAGTTTCCGACGCCTTCCAAAACATGGCACGACGAGGATGGACCATCTTGGCCACAGTCTCTTTCGGGATTTCCAGAACCGACATGGCGAACGAGGGGATAGCAGATACAACCGATGACATGAGGGTCAATCGACTGCTGGTGTCGAGGGTGCGCACTCTCCAGCCGGGTATTTTCGAGGCAACTCTGTCGGCCAAGAAGTCAAGAGCACTCACAGGTAACTTCCAGTCAGACAATGGGATCACAAGGTACGTCTGGGGGGATGGTGTAGACCGGGCAACCCAGGATCCTAGCAAGTGAAACAACATCTTTAGGGGAGACAAAATCGGAACAAATGTGCTTTTGTGGTAGTTCATGGTGAGCCCTGTTGGGACGCGTAGAGATAAACGAAAACTTTTCCTACGCGATGCTTCCAAGATCTAGCCGAGGTAGAAGGCCACGATGGTTACCACTAGACGCGCAGGTGCGGATTATCGATGCAGCGCGTCGGGGCAGTGCAGTCCCACGATCCCGTCCGGCCGATCCAATCCCTCGAACGTCGAAGTGCTGAACGTACAACACCTCTGCCGGTATCCACACGTACGAGGAGGAGCTCCGACGGCAGACTGCTAGGTCTGGTGCGACGGCTGGACTGAGTGGGGCTAGGGTTCCCAACGCATGGGAGTGGACTAACGTGCCCGCTGGGCAACCTGCGCCCCTCTTTATATAGCGTATGGTAGTGGGCTGCACAACACTTCCCATTCCCTCTGTGAGTCCGACTCACAAAACCAGTCCATTTCCTGTTCGGGTCCAACCCGACCAATATTTGCTCACGCTCTTAAGTGTGCGACCCTGCAGGCTCATGGCGACTTGGACACGATTGGAGTCCGACTCTCAATCGATCAATCGGTAGCGGCTCCTAGCAGAGCTTGCCGACTCCCAAGTCCCATTGAGTCATGACGACATACCTGTCAATGTGATATTCATCTTAGTCCCTTTTGCCTCACGATATACCTTGTCGAAATATAGGCGATTTATCGTCATCCCTTTAATAGTTTAACTCTCTTCCCGATTTGTGATATGTGATTCATCTGACTAACTCTTAGTCAACCGACACAGTTAACACTTAACTGAGTCGCGCATGGCCATGCTTCCTGAATCATATCACTCGTAGGTCTCAACATTCTCGAACTGCTGTTGCAAGTCCGGTTCCATGTGTGCAAGCATAAGACAGCTATTCTCCGTAGACTCATCTCTAGTCTTACGGTAGGCATTCATGACTGCGACGGTCGCATCGTCATCTGGCTCTTCTGGAAGTGGAGTTTCTGGAACATGTTATTTCTTGTCATGCTTGAGGACTATCCTCAGATTACGATACCAGTTGGTGAAATTAGTTCCATTAAGCTTATCTTTCTCTAGGATTGATCTGAACGCAAACGCGGATAACTGAGGAAGGTTGGTAGGTGCCATTGATCTACAACAGAAATATGCAAAAACACTTAAGACATGTATTCATAAAAAAGCAGGCATATTAAACGCTTTAATACTTATGCTCCCACTAGAACCAACATCCCTCCGATGGTTGCTAAGTGATTCAAGATCCTAAATAAGCAAGACGACTAGTGAGCTTTAGCATCACTGTCGTGGGATAATCACGGCAGATGTTACCAGGGGTAACTGATCTTGGGGCAAGTCGACACAGGCGTTCGGGAGAGGGTTTAGCTCAAGGGAAGACATGGTACAACTTGATTTGACAGCCGGCGATCGAAGTCGCCGGATCTCTATTCTCGATACAATAACTCGATTAGGGTTTACACTGGATACTCGATACCACACGATATTGCTAGGGTTCTTGGATCTCTCTCTCAATCTATACCCGGGGGTCGGTTTATATAGCTCCCGTACCCCCTAACTTACTTTACAAGGCACACCCGGGTCCTACCCAGACACGGCGTGCTAACCCTAACTTTCCTTTACAACACCCACAATCCGGGTCACTAGGCCCACGAGCTTGGGCCTCCACAAACATCTTTATCCCTAGCCGTATCCTGCTCACTGTCTCTGGGCCGGGTTATTCCTCGGATCTTGACATACCGGGTTAGCATCCCCCCATCAGTAGTCCCCAGAATAGCCTGGGCTTCACGGACCTCCTTGAAGCGCTTGCTATTCCCTGAGAAGATATCGATCATGCGGGCACATGGAAACCGAGTTAAGATGCTTTGATATTCTGCTAGGCCTTACTCCATGGAGGCCATGTAATAACCCGGACCTTTCTTCCAAACACTTAAGTTCAAATCCCCAGGCCCAAACCGCAATAAGAAATGCCAAGATCTCACACTTGACAACCAGTCCTGTCATCACGGGCGAACCCCTTCCTTCTTCTAACCCAATGCTTTGCCCAATGTTCTACACATATCTTGCGAAATCTTTGTAGATAACCATTACCCCGCGATTTCCGGTTTCGGGCCGTTGAGATAAGCTCACCCTTGCCTTATAAATAGCGCTTAGAGGGCAACCCTAAGCCCATCACCACGCCACAACTCCCCCTTTTCTTCCTTGCTCCTAACTCATTCACAGCACCACCGTGAGGAACTCGCGCCTGCTACCAACGCAGGATCAACAGCGGCCGCGCTCATCCTCGAATCGTTTCGTGCCGCCGCCAAGCGCCACCTTTATACCTCTATTCCTCCCATTCGTGCCACGCCACTCGTCGCCATCACACTTGGCCCCAATCTCCTCGGTAAGCTCTTCGCATCCAATTAATTCAGCTTCGTAATTTTCAGTTCATCCAAGATCAGATCTAGGTCAACCCGCAAGCTATTTGTCCGATTGCCTCGAATTAGATTGATTCGGTGCTTCCCAAACACTTTAATCACCTGCCTGATAGTCACAAATGATCCTCCAATCATTATTGATCACCAATTTTGCTTAAAAATTATCCGCGAACTTTTCCATCTAGGTCCGTTCCTCCGCCGTTTTCCGCTTATTGCATTAACACCCGGAAAAACCCTCCTTTTCCAGCTATTTCATTTGCGATATAAATATGGGCAATCATCCGTCGTCCCCAAATACCTTTTCCTACGTAAGTGAGCAACAATTTCCATAAGTGTGCTCAATACCCGGACAGCTCTCAACTTCGTACCTTCTTGGTACCTTATACTCGGATATTCCAACATTCCCGGGTCTTATTTCATACATCTTTTTCTTTTTGTGTTTCGCAGGCTGACCCCATGGCTCCCAAGCGACAAGGAAAACATCCGGCTCAAGCAAGGACCACCCAAGCCATATCCGCCAATTGGGGGCGCTCCACAACCACTAAGGCCAAGTTGGACGAACTAACCGAGTTAGGCACCCTCCCCTCTCAGAAAGACATCCACTGGAGGGTGCCGGGTAACGAAACTCATCCCACTCCCGCAGAAGACGAGGTAATCTGCTTTGTAGAGCACGTGACCCGAGGATTTCGCCCTCCGGGTCACCCTTTCTTTAGGGAGGTCTTAGATCACTACGGACTCCGGGTGTTCGACATAGGGCCTAACTCTATGTTGAACATCACCCACTTCATAGTTCTATCTGAGTCGTATTTGTGCATGCCACCAAACCTGACTCTTTTCACTGAGTTATTCCAATGCAAACCGTGCCGCGAAAGCGGCGACGGGGCGCTTCTCACTTGCGGCGGGGTATCCATCCAACGCCGTAGGAATTCTTTAATGCCAACCCTCAACCTGCAATCCTGTGCCAAACATTGGCAGTTATCCTTTTTTTATTGCCGCGATACCTCCTCCGACAGCGAAAAGAAGCTGCCGGGTTACTCAGAGACCCCCCTCAAACCCTCCGAGTCTTTCAGTGCCTTCGCACCAGACTCGGACAGGGAAGCAATCCTTCCTGCACTAGCCAAAATAGCCATTCTCTCGGCCCAAGGCCTCCTAGCGCTCAATTTGATAAAGACATGGGTCGACTTCCGAATCCAACCTAATTCCATCCGCACCAAATTGATGTGCGAGTATTCGGGTCACACTACAGATGCACTTCGCTATTCCTCCAAAAGCTTTGCGACCGGTGACACTATCAAGACCATAAAGAGCCTCTTGGCAGAGAAGCTGGAGGTGATAAAGGGCATCTCCGGGTTACCTCCGTTCACTCGGGAAAATCCAGCTCCAACGGTAATACCCGGCACTCATAACTTGTTTCCACATTTCAACTCGATACTGCTTCTAAACCTTAACTTTATCTTTTTACTTTAGGCTGATGACCCCTTCTGGAGAGTGGACCCACTCCCCCCCTCCAGAGACCCGGAAGAGGAGGACGAAGCGACTGACGATAGTGAAGGTATTCACTCAGGATCTGCATATTTTTACTTGCATTACTTTCCTCTCGTCTGTCTTTTTTCCAATGAATGCACACCCGGTTCGCAGGGCTAGAAGACGAGGGTGGAAACAATGAAGACGACCCGGAGAGAACCGAGTCTGACCCAGAGGCAACAGTCGGGGCCAAGAGGAAAGGCAGGGGGACAGTGTCCAAGGTTCCTTTTTCCTCATTATCCTCTGAACCTTACTCCTTTGACGTCATGCGACGACTTAACCATCAATTATCAAATTCATCATGCTTGAAGGATTCCCTCCCAGCCAAGCGCAGGGTAACTCGGAGCTCCCCAGGTGAAGATCCACTTAACCCGGGCATTTCCGCCCCCTCGGTCCCTCGTGGCAGTGCTCCTCCATCTCGCTCTTCCAACTCCCCTCAGCGCCACCCTTCTCCTAACCACCCACGTGCCGGGCAATTCCGGGTTCCATTAGTGGTTCCTGCGAATACCTCATCTACTTCAAGTGGCGAGCTCCCATCGGATTACACCGTAAATGCCGGGTAAGTTTTTGCCTTACTATTTCTTTTTGCCTCTAGCGAACTTTCACCCGAGCCACCGTCATCATTAATAACTGCCTTTTTTCATCTTTCTTTCAGTGCTCAGGTCACAGTCAGTGACCCGAAAAACACAGAAACGGATAACCTCCAGGTGGAGAAGCCGACTGACGACGCAGACGCCGCAACTGGTGGTGATGCGGCCATTAACCGGGAACAAGGCCCTCTGAACAATCCACTTTCCCAAACCGTCGGATCTCCTTCCTTATCGGAACCAGTAGACGAAGAGATAGAAATTCTAGATACAAAGATGAGCCCTCCCAACCCGGACACTCAGACTGTCCGGGTCTCCACTCCAAATGCAAGGGGAACCCCCCTACCAGATGATCAAGCTGCCGGCTCTTCCGGGACTCGCTCCGAGGAGTTAACTTTTGCCCAGATGCTAGAGACCCTGCGTGCCTTAAGGGCTAACGAGGAAAATATCTTGGGGTCTTTGATAACCAAACACGAGGTAAGTTTGATTAATGTTGCTTGTACCTTTGTCCAGTCCCCAAGTTCCGAGGGAGTTCATTCATGACTTGCTCGGTACTTTTATTGTACCAATGACTGATAACTGTGCTCTTCTACCTGACCAATGCTTTCTTAACATCCATGCAGTCTTACGTGACTCAATACGAGGAGAAACTTGCGGACGCCGCCAAGCTCGTTGAAAAGGAGATATCTTTACGTGAAGCAGCAGAGGCTGAAGCCAGGAGGAACAGGCAATTAATGAAGAAGTACCGAAGAAGGGCTCACCAAGCTGAAGATGACCTGACAAGCCTTTCCGTCGAAATATCTGACACCTATCGTTCTTTGCTTGGTATGCTTCCTTCTCCGGTTTTATCCTTTTGACAAACAGCAAAAGTTGTCCGACTTATATCTTCATTTTACTTCAGGCCCGGACGAAGCCATGCCGGACGAAGATGACATTGCCAAGCTGAAAACCATAAAGAGTGCTATCCGGCAGCTATGTGCCGGGACCAGATGGATCCTTGACGAGTTACGGTGTCCGGGTAAAGGACATGTTGACCTGAGGAGGCTGTTGGATGCCCTATCCACTGTTCCCGAGTGGATTCGGCACTGGAAGCGCTCATCTTGCCGGGTTGGAGTGACCCGGGGGCTTGCGCTTGCGAAAGCTTATCTCCCCAAGCTCGAGTTAGCGAAGCTTATGGGCGGCTTCCCAGAGTTCAAGCTTGACGGATCCAAGTTTTCAGTAAAGGATTTCCAGGCCGTCCAGCAGGAGGTCCGTTACCCGGCCAGCGTAATTGCTGATGAACTGGATGTTAACATACTTGTTCCAGCATATGATTCTGCCGACAAAGCAATTAAGTCGGATCTTCCTGAGCCTTATGACATGCTGGCCCGATGGAAGGAGGAAGCTGCTGCGATAAGGGCGGAGGCTGCCAAGAAACAAGCTGAAGCCGGCTCTGCTCCTGCTGCCTCAACATCAGTCGTTCCGCCCCCTGCAGGGGCTGGCGCCGCCGATCCGGGTGTTGCTGCTACCACCAATGATGGCAAGGGTAAGGCCAAGATGGGCGCCGAGTGATATATGGTTTCCGATGCCTCTTCTTAAGCGTCAGTCGGTCGACATACCTTTTGAAACAGTCATTTTTTAGGCGGTGCGCCTGTGCACCTTTGATATTTTTTCACCAGTATTTTGTAATGCACACTAAGGCCTTGATATACTCGATACTTGTTCCGACCTTTGTAAGTTTAAGCTCATCTGTTCTCGATATCTGGTTTTATTTATTGCTCCTTTTGTGAAAACTCAATTTCCGGGTCTCATGGGTATTGACAAGCGGATTTTGCTTCGAAGTCCCCAAGTCCACAAGACTCGGATATTTGGATTTTTGCAACTATACGAGTAAGCCAGTTCTTTTCAAGATTTCAAGCTACCGGGCCCGGATTGCCGAGCCTAGGACACTTGATCTTGAAAAGGCAACAAAATGCTTATTGCTATTTTCACAAAGATCCATGAGTTGTTTCACATCGGTTTTGAAGTTATGCTTAATAGTCATTGAGTTTCCGGCTATTCAGCCTTGTACTCTGCATAACTTGTGGTTTAGATGACCCTTTTGACTGTCTTGTACTGTAAGCCGGCTTTCGCGTGGATACCATGTTGTTACATCAATACGAAGACGTAGCCAGCCAATTCCCGTCGGGTTTCATGACTAACTGCCATCGTAAGCGAACAAATCATGCCACTTTAATGCGAGTCACATCGAGCTTAAGTAAGAGTAGCCAAGAAATTTGGACTTCTTTGTCCGGTTATAAGATTGTAGCCGTACTCGTTTGCGAGTAATCGGCCCTTATAACTCATAGGCATCATGGCCGGGTCTTTGAGTTTGTAACTGTGCTATTTAAGTGATCAGCCCCCAAGACCTAGATATACGCATCGTACTGAGAATACATAACCTGATAACAACCATCTCTTTTCTTGATAACCATCTCTTTACTTGATATGAAAAACTGATAACAACCATCTCTTTTCTTGATAACCATCTCTTTACTTGATATGAAAAATGTAGGTCAGCAAGCCGCCTCATTAAAAACCCGTCCAGTCCCCAAAGGTGCCCTGGATAGGAAAAGAGTACGTCAGAAAACCTGCTGCCTATTACATCGTGCAATTCCACTTGCCAATATAGTCTTTACTAAGTATAATACGGACGCAGCTGAGCCACGTTCCATGGTCTATCTCTTTCTTGCATAGATGAAGTGGTGTGTGCGGTGTCATTGACTGTAGCCGACTCTTCCCTTGCATCTATCAAATAATATGATCCGTTATGTAGGCTCCGGCTTATGATAAATGGTCCTTCCCATGGTGGTGATAATTTGTGTTTTCCTTCGTTTGACTGTACCAGACGCAGAACCAAATCTCCTTCCTGGAATACCCGGGTCTTCACACGCCGGCTATGATACCTCCGTAGATCTTGCTGATATATGGCTGATCTTTCCAGGGCTTGTTCTCTTTGTTCTTCTAACATATCTACGGCGTCCTGCCGGGTTTTTTCGTTCTCTACTTCGACGTAAGCTGATACTCTGGGCGAATCGTGAATAATATCACTTGGTAACACTGCTTCCGCACCATAGACCATGAAGAAGGGTGTCATCTGAGTGGATCTGTTAGGTGTAGTGTTGATACCCCAAACCACAGACGGAAGTTCCTCAACCCATGCACCAGCGGCCCTGACACAGGGAACTCGCAATCGTGGTTTTAATCCGCGAAGCAATTCTTGGTTTGCCCTCTCCACTTGTCCATTGGCCTGGGGATGAGCCACCGATGCCACATCGAGCCGGATTCCATTGTTGCCGCAAAATTTCTCCATCTCACCAAGGGACATGTTGGTTCCATTGTCGGTAATTATGCTGTGGGGATACCCAAACCGGTAGATAATCCTTTTCAGGAACTTGACTGCTGTAGCTGCTTCGCAATTAGTAACTGGCATAACCTCAACCCACTTGGTAAACTTATCAATAGCCACCAAAAGATGTGTTTTCTTGCATGGTGACATGTGGAAGGGGCCAACCATGTCCATACCCCAGACGGCAAACGGCCAAGTTAACGGGATAGTCCGCAACTCCATAGCCGGCACGTGGGTTTGGCGAGCGTACCTTTGACATCCGTCACACCTTGCTACCAATCGCTCCGCATCCGTTAGGGCCGTGAGCCAGAAAAACCCGTGTCGATAAGCTTTAGCCACAAGAGACCTTGTGGACGCATGATGCCCACAGTCGCCTTCATGGATTTCCTTGAGAATCTGTCTGCCTTCTTCCGGCGCCACGCAGCGCAAAAAGACTCCTGCTGCACTTCTTTTGTACAATTCCCCATTGATGATAGAGTACCCCTTTGCTCGCCTCAAAATTTGCCTTGCTAATACCTCCTGTTGTGGTAACTCACCTCGTGATAGGTAGGCCAAAAACGGTTCTGTCCACTCGGGAATAGTACGTACAGTGGCTACGAGCCCTGAATCCGAGTCTTGATTTGCCAATTCCTCCTCTGACTCGATTTTAACTGATGGTCGCCATAATTCGTCCAGGAAAACGTTAGGTGGAACCGGCTCTCTGCGCGAGCCGAGTCTGGCGAGAGCGTCGGCTGCCTCGTTCTTTCTTCTGTCTATATGCTCCACCTCATACCCGGAAAAACATCCTGCTACCCTATCAACTTCCCTGCGGTATGCCGCCATAGTTGCGTCCTTTCTGTCCCACGTTCCCGACACCTGCTGTACCACAAGGTCCGAGTCTCCGAAGCACCGTATCCTCTTGATGCTCATCTCCTTGGCTACCTTTAAGCCATGCAATAGGGCCTCATACTCGGCAACGTTGTTGGAACAGTCGAAGTGAATTTGTAGCACGTAACTCAATTTGTCCCCTTTGGGTGATGTTAGCACCACCCCAGCTCCTGATCCCTCGTACTGCTTTGATCCGTCGAAGTGCATGACCCATGACTCGGAATTTGGAACCGTTGCAGTCATAACTGTATGTGTCCAATCGTTAACGAAATCAACTAAAGCTTGAGACTTGATTGCTGACCTGGGTTCGTAGTTGATATGATAATCCCCCATCTCTATCGCCCATTTGGCTATTCTTCCCGTCGCGTCCGAGTTTCTGATGATATCCGACATTGGTATTGAACTAACCACTGTTATCGGATGCTCTTGGAAATACGGCTTCAACTTCCGGCTAGCCATAAAGACCCCGAACACCAGCTTTTGCCAATGCGGATAGCGCTGCTTTGCTTCTGATAACACCTCACTGACGTAATAAACCGGCCTCTGAACCGGGTAACCTTTCCCGTCCTCTTTGCGTTCCACGACAACCACTGCGCTAACGGCTCGGGGGCCAGCTGCCACGTATAGCAACATAGGCTCTTTAGGACCCGGCGCCGCTAGTACTGGTGCTTCAGATAATTGCTTCTTTAGTGCTTCAAACGCTTCATCTGCCTCTTCGTCCCATACGAATTTATCCGATTTTCGCAAGAGCCGATACAAGGGTATTGCTTTTTCTCCGAGTCTAGATATGAACCGGCTCAAGGCTGCTACACAGCCCGTGAGCTTTTGAACATGCTTCAAGTTCTCCGGCCTTTTCAAACTCTGGATTGCCTTGATTTTATCTAGATTTGCCTCAATTCCTCTCTCGGAAACTATGAAGCCGAGTAATTTCCCAGCCGGAACTCCGAACACGCACTTCGTTGGATTAAGCTTCATCTGGTACCTCCTCAGGTTTTTGAATGTCTCCTTTAGATCATCGATAAATGTCTCCGCCTTCCTGGTCTTGATGACCACGTCATCCACATAAGCATGGACGTTACGTCCGATTTGGTCCTCAAAGCATTTTTGAATACACCGTTGGTAAGTTGCGCCAGCGTTCTTCAACCCAAATGTCATAGTTTTATAACAAAAGGCCCCAAACGGGGTTATGAATGATGTTTTCTCCCAATCCTCCCTTTTGAGCTTAATCTGATGATACCCGGAATATGCATCCAGGAAGCATAACAGATCGCTTCCAGCTACCGCGTCTATAATCTGATCTATCCTTGGGAGCGCGAACGGATCCTTTGGGCAATGCTTGTTAAGACTAGTGAAGTCAATGCACATCCTCCACTCGTTGGTCTTTTTCATCACCAGAACCGGGTTAGCCAACCAATCCGGGTGAAATACTTCCATTATAAAGCCGGCTGCCAGTAGCCGAGCGATCTCTTCGCCTATAGCTTTCCTTCTTTCCTCATTCATTTTCCTCAAACCTTGTTTCACGGGCCTGGACTTGGGATCCACATGCAAACTGTGCTCAGCCAATTCTGTAGGGATACCCGGCATGTCGCTGGGTGTCCAGGCAAACACATCCGCATTCGAGCGAATGAACTCCACGAGCGCTCCCTCCTGCTCTTTTCCCAGGTTAGACCCTATGGTAAACTGCTTAGTAGAATCCCCTTCGACAAAATCTATCTTCTTGGTGTCTTGCGCTGCCTTGAATTTTGCTCTCTCATCCTCAGTATTCGGCTTTTTCAAGGCTGTTCTATCGTCCGGGTTTACTTGAGACCGGTAATATTCGAGCTCTTCCTTCCTGCATGCCTGCTCGGCCATAACTGAATCTCCTTCGTCGCACTCGGCCGCTATATCCCGGTTCCCATGTATAGTGATGGTCCGTTTAGGACCCGGGATTTTTAGCTGCAAATACACGTAGCACGGCCTAGCCATGAATTGGGCGTAAGCCGGCCTCCCCAACAACGCGTGGTAAGGACTGCGCAACTTGACCACCTCGAACGTGAGCCACTCCACTCGATAATTATCCGTCGATTCCCCAAAAGCAACTTCCAAGGTGATCCTTCCCTCGGGGCTCGCCGAGTGACCCGGTACGATCCCGTGAAAGATTGTTGAACTTTTCTGCAGCTGGGACTCCTTGAGACTCATCCGTAAGAAGGTCTCCCAATAAAGGATGTTGATGCTACTTCCACCGTCCATTAGGACCTTCTTCAGCTCGTAACCATTAACCTGTGGAGCAACCACCAACGCCAAGACTCCTGGACGCTCCACCTTTTCCGGATGATCTCTTCTACTCCACGTTATCTCTTGTTCTGCCCATCTAAGATATCCCGGCGCGGCTGATGAAACCGAATTTGCCGCTTGCTTTGATGTCTCTTTGTTCCTGCTAGAAGTTCCTGTAGTATGCACATGATATTGTCCTTTTAAGTTAGTCGTTCGTACCGTGTCGACAAAGATATTGATCCGGCCGATCGTCAATATAAATCCGGACTCGAGGTGATCCGATTCTGGCCCCCAGCCGGGATCGTCCACCATCTTCTTTCCTTCGTGGTCGTCGTAGATCTCGCCGACGACGAGGTTCTCCATGTTCTTCCGAGCTTCTCCCGTGATGTAAACACCTTTGGACGCAGGCCCCACGGTGGGCGCCAACTGTCGTGGGATAATCACGGCAGATGTTACCAGGGGTAACTGATCTTGGGGAAAGTCGACACAGGCGTTCGGGAGAGGGTTTAGCTCAAGGGAAGACATGGTACAACTTGATTTGACAGCCGGCGATCGAAGTCGCCGGATCTCTATTCTCGATACAATAACTCGATTAGGGTTTACACTGGATACTCGATACCACACGATATTGCTAGGGTTCTTGGATCTCTCTCTCAATCTATACCCGGGGGTCGGTTTATATAGCTCCCGTACCCCCTAACTTACTTTACAAGGCACACCCGGGTCCTACCCAGACACGGCGTGCTAACCCTAACTTTCCTTTACAACACCCACAATCCGGGTCACTAGGCCCACGAGCTTGGGCCTCCACAAACATCTTTATCCCTAGCCGTATCCTGCTCACTGTCTCTGGGCCGGGTTATTCCTCGGATCTTGACATACCGGGTTAGCATCCCCCCATCAATCACCGCTAGCCGTCAAGTGATCTAGGTAGGCAACACCTTGCCAATCGTATCCCTATACGACTCCTGTTAGTTGGGTGACATCACATGCCCCGGCTCCCAACCTACCTCACCCCGAGCCCCACAACCGTTGTGATGGACTCGTCTAGATTACCAAGTGCTTCTGCAGTAAGAGTCCGACTCAAACCCACCTAACCGGAAAGACTTGGTAGCACCTCAATTTTATGAGCCCACTACCAAGAATGTCCGACTTGTGATGGTGCAGCACCGGCGGAGCGACCGACTAGACCTTCTTTGAGGGATTAAAGAATCTACCAACTATCTAAATAGAGGTAAATAGAGACATAACAATAACACAAATAAAGAAATTATAATGTGAAATGGTATGGCTCTCTTCATAGTGATCTCCATCTCCACAAATCTTGTAAGTCGACTCGTGCCAACTCTTGTCACGTGCCATCTTACTCTATGTAGCCGACTTGTACATCGACTTGCATGCCACCGGGTTCTCCAACAAGCTACACTAGCTAGTAAATCAAAATTTACATAGAGAATCCGACACGCAGGTCGGTATACAATAAAATGACAACACCTAGGCTCCAGCCGGCTGACAAAGACATGATACGCAGATCATATATGTATTACACACATCACATGCACATAAGCCATACCATTCACAACTTCCTGCAAAAACAAGTTATGAATAGATACGATATCTACCGGCGTTGTGAACTCGCAACGACATCTAAGGCGCTACGACAGGGCGAAGCCGGTGGTCCCATATGGATTTCTTCATCGGATAAAACGATTTTAACCGAATCTGATCCGTATTCCGATTCGACCAAACTCTTTGATCTTCGATCACCGCAACTGGATTTATGTGTCACGGTATACCCCGATGGCGGAAACCGACCGGTAGGGGTAAGTTGTTCCACGACCTTAGCAGTATGATCACGGAAACCTGATCATCCATTGACCCCGAGTACGATTGATCTAATCAACCTTGTACAAAACCGATCTATCTCATAGAACGACCACCAAAACAGCACTTAGATCCAATCTAATGCTAACTACATATCACATATGTGCGGATCTCGGGCCTAATACCGGAAGCTACCGCTCTGATACCACTGTTGGGACGCGTAGAGATAAACGAAAAAATTTCCTACGCGATGCTTCCAAGATCTAGCCGAGGTAGAAGGCCACGATGGTTACCACTAGACGCGCAGGTGCGGATTATCGATGCAGCGCGTCGGGGCAGTGCAGTCCCACGATCCCTGTAACATCCCAAGTATGAAAAACACCTTTAGAATGTTTGCTTTTTGTTAATTTATGTTTTGCATCATGTCATCATAAGCTTTGCATTTGTTTTCCATTTGTTTTCCCTTTTTTTCCATATGAATTTCAAACCAAATTTCAAAATCCTTGTTCATACTTGTTCTGTTACAATTTTCAAATGAAATATTCAAATCAAAACATCAAATTGTTTCCAATAAACTTGAAAGTTCAAACCATTTAAATTGCTTCTTTTCAATAATTCAATTAATAACAAATTTGCTCAAATCCAATTGTATTTTGAAACAGCATTGGAATTTAAAAATATGAAAAACAGAAAGTTGCACACTTGTGCTTTTGTGATAAATAACTCATAAAAATTTATCCCCAAATTTTTTCTCTATCCCAAACCTCTCTTTTACTTCCCTTTTCTTTTTCTGCAAAAAAAAACAGAAGCAGAAAACAGAAAAAAAAGAGGGGGGCAGGCCAGCCAAGTGGGCTGAGCCCACCAGCCCCAAAGCCCAGCCCACTTACCTGCACCCCTTCGTCCACCTCTGTACGGCAGAGCATCGGGGGTGTCCACGTCGAGCTGACAGAGGATGGGACGGCTGCAGCGCCTCCCCCTCCTCCTTATAGCCACCCCCGAGCTCCTCCCTCTGCCCTAGACCCCCTCCTCCAATCTCTCCGCCGCCGCCGCCGTTTTCCCCTTCTCCCTCCTCTGTCTCTCTTTCTGCTCCCCACCACCGAACACCACCGCCACCAACTCCGGCGATCGCCGCCGCTATGGCTCTCCTCCCCGCAGGTTGAGCACGTGAATCGCTTCCCCGTGCTTCCGTCCCCCTCCTCGCTTCATCGCCGGAGTCCGAGAGGGCATGGATCGTCCGCGACGACGCCGGCCACCTCGCCGTCGTCCACTGTCCCCGTCGAGCACCTCCTCCTCCCTCTGTTTCCCCTCGGTGAGCAGCACGTTCCCCTCCTTCTTTTCCCTCACTGCATCCTCGACATCACCCGCGCGTACCCACCCTGCACCTGAACCACGAGCAGCAGCAGCTCGCGAGCTCGCCGCCGGCGACCACCGTTCCCTCGATGTTTTCAGTTAACTGTCACGAACACCACCACAAAAAACCGCGGGCAGCTGTACTGTCACGATCCGCAGCGACAGCGCAGTGGCAACGCACCGCGCACGCGAGCCACCGGTCGCGGGTTCGAGTCACTCGCAGCGCGATTAAATCCCACCATTTTGCTCCTTTGCCACGCTGTCTGCGCAGGCCCACCTACCAGTGGCAGTGGTGGCCACACCAGCACCCACCCGCGGCCACGCAGGCGCACAGCTGGGCACTGGCCCACTGCCAGTGACCCAGGGGCTGCTTTGCCCGCGTATAAAAAGTCCTAGGGGCCTGTCTGGAATTTTCTTTTTCGCAGCTAAGCCCCTGGACCAAATCTGTAACTGTTTCAATCACAGAATAGCCCCTGCATTTGAAATTCAAATAACTTGTGCATTTCAAATCCAAATTAAATAAATAAAATATGTTTTCCATACCAAATTTAATTCTCTACATGTTTAGAACATTTGTTTACTGTTTTGAACATTTCAAATGTTTTCAAAATTTCAAATTCAAACAACTATTTCAAATTTGGTTAAATTCATAACTAGTTCAAATTTAATTCAAATGGCACATATGAAATATGTTTTCCATGCAAAATTGAACCACCTTTCCAAATATAAACTTTGTTTCCTGTTTTGAATAATTAAAATTGGTTAAATAATTTAAACCTTGTTTAAATCATTTAAAATTGCTAAATTCATAACTTGGTCAAATTAAATTCTTTTGAACATATAAAATATGTTTTCAAACCAGAAAAATATAATCTTTTCAAATATGAATTTTATTTAATGTTTTGAACAAAAAAACTTCAAATAATTTCATACTTGAATTAAATTCATTTAAATCTTGTTTAAACTTGTTTAATTCATGATCAATTCATTTTAATTCCTTTTTCAACAAATGAAACATGTATTCCACCTAAAATTTTGTGTTCTTTCCAAATATGAACTTTGTTATCTATTTTGAACAATTAAAATTGGTGAAAACAACAAATGCTTGTGTAACTCATTTAAGAAGCCAAATTCCATAACTTAATAAATAAATTTCCAAACTTGGTAAACACCTTTTCAAATTGAAGCTATTGTTGTTTTCTCATTGTTTTCCTCATCCATGCATCATTCTAATAAACTTTCACATGATGGTTATTTGTAGATCATTTAATCCAACCTTAATGCATGGGCTTTTCCATATGCAATCCAAATTGCATATGGGCTCATTTAATTATGTTACCATGTCAACTAGCTTATCTTTGATGCATCAATTAAATTGTCATGCATCATCCCATGATTGTGCATTATGCCATGTTATTGATTGTTTGTTTCTCTGCGTTGTTTGTTTGCTTCTTCTCGAGTAGACGACGACGTTGAGACAGACGAGGTTTACGACACTACTTCTGAGGAGTTAGCACAGTACCAGGCTACTGAGTTTGCAGGCAAGTATTCACTCACATGAACCATTATGTCCTTTCCACACTGGATATCGATACTTTCCGTTGTCTATTCTGCTAGCCTTAAGATTCGTTGCTTGTGCTCCGATCCCATCACATGTTAGCCTGTAACCCTGATATAGCCTCACCTCCACACCTATAACCCTGTTGCTTGTTGCCTATGTCTTACTAGCATGCTTAGGGTTGTTTATGATCGAGTCTGATGTCCGTTATTACTGTTACCATATTTATTATGCTCTGGGGCTCGATGTTTAAACAATAACCTGTTAATGTTTGAGGTAATGCTAATTTGATGATAAGGCACCGGCAGGAGGCCGGGTATGGTTTTGAGGCCTGCTAGTGTCGAACTCAGGAAAAGTTCTTGTCCTCTGGATCCATGTTGAGCGCGCTAACCGCATGTGGGAAGCGTGTATGGGCGCCCCCCGCAACTCTGATTCGATTCGCATCTCGTCCAAATCGCCACACTTAGTTCGGGCTTTCCATATGATGCACTCATATGCAGGTACAAACCCTCGGCGCCAGGGTGGAACTTTTGTAGTCGGCATTTAGGGCGGCGTGGTCTTCCAGTGCTATGAGGGTCCCCCTTTTCTTCGTGGGGGCTCGATTAGCCGCGCACGCACATCACGTGGTTCTTTGGGCTTGATGCGAAGAAGAGTTGGGTTGTGTTGAGTGTTTCGCTTGGTGGGTTTGATCCCCGTCTGGCGGGATATTCTTACGTGTACGGCCAAATTGGTGCACCCCTGCAGGGTTAAATTTTCTCGAGAAGTCGTGTTGTCCGCGGTTATGGATGACTTGGTGATAGGGCTGGCTAACAAGGATTAGACAACTTACACCTAATCAATAATAAGTTGACTAGTAATAGTCTTATTGACACAATAACTTGAACCTTCACTAATCCAACTGTGTGAGTTATCCTCGGATTACTTCTTTGGATAAGGGGTGAGATCCAGGATGGGTTTGTTTGAGGTTAGTGGTAGTTGTTTCCGATACGCTATCTTATCCCTCTCTTTTAGTCGGAAGTTGTAGCGTGTCTCTGTAGTTGGTTAGAGCAGCCTGCTGCCGCACTTTTGTATCACCTATTCTTCCGTTGAACCCAGAGCATCTGTACTTGGTGTTGCCGGGTACACTTTGGTATCTTGTGCGTCTTGCTTGCCAGTACTTGTCTGTACTGACCCCTTTGGGGCTTTGGTTTCCGCAGACTACGTTTCCGAGGATCCCCATGGTGGCTACTACGTGGAGTATGACGAGGCTGCTGACGAGTAGATAGCGGACCCGGGCAGGATCCGAGACATCGTGGATGGGCTCCGTCTTTTCGTTTCCGGCCTCTTAGGCCTATTTGGATCTTGTCTGTACTCAGACACTTTGGATGCTTCCGCTGTGATGTAATGATGACTTGTTGGGACATGTGTCCTCTGGATGAGTGTATTTGCTATCTCTGCTCTAGTGAGAGCTATTTGCAACTTATTTCTATTTTCTTTGTGTCTTAGAGATTTGTTGTGATATCCTTTGTTCAAATGCCGTTGACGTACCATGTGTGTATGTTATGAAGTACGTCAATGGAAGTAGTCGGATTTCTATGGGATGGTTTACGCAGACGATGGATAGTAGAGAATGGTTATCACACGTTTACGTGTTGGCCTGCTCATATTGAGATGCAGGTGCCGGTATGCCCCGTAAGCCATTTATCTACTGTTTAGCGGGCTGTGAGTATCCTCTAGAAGTCTGGGTGCGACAAATGGTATCAGAGCCAGTCTGCCTGTAGGATCCCTTTTACTGGTCGCAGTTGAGTCTAGAAACTATTTTGTAGCTATATAGGAAAAATGAAACGTGAGAGTAGGAATTCTGTTCTTTTATTTCTTTCCCCACCCACCCTCCCTTTTTCTGGTAAGGAAGTGCAACGTTGTTTTCTCTTCTCATCTAAACTTTCAAGTTAGGGTTTCACGTATCCTGATTTCTCTAGGATAGTTATATCTACTAGACCATAGGAATGGAGGTGGTTGTGACATGATTTATCATGTTGCCTACTCATGATTGAGAACGGAGGCGTGTAAGCCCCGGAAGCAGATCCTCTATTCCTTAAGCAGTAGATATTGATCCTTTATAAGCCCGGATGGGTTTTCCGTAGTACCTCAGGAGTGTTTGGTCTCGTGTTTCCCCGATGTTGCTTCGATATCCTGTTCTTCTCAACATCCTTTTCGTCCGTTGAAACGTTGTTGTTGCTTGCCACTTCAGTTCTTCTACCGGCGTCTAATCAAAACTTCCCCGATCATCTGCAGATGGATCTCAGGTTCTACCCGCAGGTGGTTCGTATGACTCGTTGCGAGAGCACTGCCGGTTATCCAGAGATGCTGAGAGACATGGTCACTTTTCTGGGGTTCCGTTGCGCACCAGAGTACCAGGTCTACGAGCAGCAGCGAGAGTTTGACCAGACCTACTACCAGGCTATCGTCTACATTCTGTCAGATGATGGCATGAGCGTAGTCCACCGCTACGAGGCAGTAGGTTCCACAGTGGATATGGCCGTGCAGCAAGCAGCTTATGTGAGTCTCACCGTCCTTCGTGCTGACTACTGGGGGTTTGACGATTCTATCTATCGCCACATCCCCCGTGGTTACATCACTTCGGAGGGAGCTCACTTTACTCTCTACGACAACTTGGATGTCTATGAGCATGATAACTCCAGGCTGCACACCACCGCTCAGTTTGTGAGGCACAGTGACGCAGTTGCCAGCACACTATCTCAGGAGTTGGCTTCAGTCAGAGAGCAGCTCTACCTTGCTTTGACTCGTCTGGCGACTTACACCACAGACTTTGTTGGAAATGAGCGCTTTGCACGTTTCGATCAGCCAGTTGGTCGTCGTCTGCCAGATGCTGGAGGTTACGAGCCGATCAGAGGTCCACTCCTTAACCTTGGTGCTGGTTACACTGGGATTCCGCGCTTTGGAGCACAGGGAGTCGACGCTATGTACTTCACCACACCTAGAGTCGCTCTCAGACCACGTCAGATCTACGTGGATCGTCGTTCTACCTACTTTCATGGGCGTGCTCCTCACCGTACCTCTCGCCGTACTCCTAGTCGCCGTCCTGCGTGATGAGCATGGGAGTACCGATGTATCCATTCTTAGCTATGTTTAGTTATCCTTTGGCATTCGAACCATTTATGGTGTGTTGGATATTCTGATGTATTTGAACATGTGATGATGTACCTGTTGGTTATCTATTCATGCGTCGGAATAATCTCTCTTTCGGTTGCCAAGTCTATCCTTTTCTATTGTTGTGCTAAAATGCATTTCCATTCAGGATGCCGCCAACAAGGAACAACGCGCCTGAGCCACCGCCAATCGCGGAGCTGTTAACTCAGATGACCCAAGTCATGGCGCAGATGGCCCAGATTCAGACTAATCAGCACAACAACCAGACAGCTCCACGGGTCAGCATCAAGGAGTTTCTCAGTCTGGGCCCAAGAGCTTTCGTGGCCACACGCGAGCCTCTGGACGCTGATGACTGGATCCGTGAGATAGCTAAGGCTCTGGAGATTGCTCACGTAGCTGAAGAAGACAAGGTCAAGTATGCCTCCTATCTGCTGAAGGGTCAGGCAGCTACTTGGTGGGAGAACTCCCAGGCCATGAGAACTGGGATACCAGTCACGTGGAGTTGTTTCAAGGAAGCTTTCCTGAAGCACCACATTCCAGATGGTCTCATGGAAAGGATGCGTGAAGAGTTTTGCTCTCTCAAGCAGGGCAGGTTGGACGTCATCGGGTACCAGAGTGAGTTTAATCGCCTCGCTCGGTACGCTGGAGATGAGGTGTCCACTGAGGCTAAGAAGATGGCAAGGTTCCGCAGAGGTTTTAACCCGGAACTCAAGTATGCCCTCACCAATATCAAGGCCAACAGCTTCGAGGATCTCGTTAACACCGTGCTCAATGAAGAAAATGGGCGCAAGGCGTTCGAGGAGTCTCGCAAGCACTCGCGTGAGGGTGGTTCCTCCTCCAACATGACCACCCCTCCGCAGAAGCGCCGCATCTGGGTACCAAATGGTGCTGTCACTCGGGCTCCATATGCCCAAGATTCTCCAGGCTTCGCTCCCCGCCCACCCAACCCTGCTCAGATGCATGATCAAAGGGTTTCGATGGGGCAGCCAAGGCCAGGGCCTCCTCGTGTCGTCACTTGCTACAAGTGCAAGCAGACGGGGCACTACGCCGACAAGTGCACGCAGAGGCAGCTACCTCCACCACCACCTCGTCCTAACACAAACCAGGCAATGGTGCGCACTCCCCCGCCTAAGGCCTTCAACTCCAACAACAGGCCTGTCGGGAGGACCGCAAGTGATGGGGGGATGCTAACCCGGTATGTCAAGATCCGAGGAATAACCCGGCCCAGAGACAGTGAGCAGGATACGGCTAGGGATAAAGATGTTTGTGGAGGCCCAAGCTCGTGGGCCTAGTGACCCGGATTGTGGGTGTTGTAAAGGAAAGTTAGGGTTAGCACGCCGTGTCCGGGTAGGACCCGGGTGAGCCTTGTAAAGTAAGTTAGGGGGTACGGGAGCTATATAAACCGACCCCCGGGTATAGATTGAGACAGAGATCTGAGAACCTTAGCAATATCGAGTGGAATCGAGTATCCAGTGTAAACCCTAATCGAGTTATTGTATCGAGAATAGAGATCCGGCGACTTCGATTGCCGGCTGTCAGATCAAGTTATACCATGTCTTCCCTTGAGCTAAACCCTCTCCCGAACGCCTGTGTCGACTTGCCCCAAGATCAGTTACCCCTGGTAACATCTGCCGTGATTATCCCACGACAGTTGGCGCCCACCGTGGGGTCTGCGTCCAAAGGTGTTTACATCACGGGAGAATCTCGGAAGGGCATGGAGGATCTTGTCATGGGCGAAATCTACATCGACCACGAAGAAGAAAAGTCGGTGGACGATCCCGGCTGGGGGCCAGAATCGGATCACCTCGAGTCCGGATTTATATTGACGATCGGCCAGATCAATATCTTCGTCGACACGGTACGAACGACTAACTTAAAAGGACAATATCATGTGCATACTACAGGAACTTCTAGCAGGAACAAGGAGACATCAAAGCAAGCGGCAAATTCGGTTTCATCAGCCGTGCCGGGATATCTTAGATGGGCAGAACAAGAGATAACGTGGAGTAGAAGAGATCATCCGGAAAAGGTGGAGCGTCCAGGAGTCTTGGCGCTGGTGGTCGCTCCACAGGTTAATGGTTACGAGCTGAAGAAGGTCCTGATGGACGGTGGAAGTAGCATCAACATCCTTTATTGGGAGACCTTCTTACGGATGAGTCTCAAAGAGTCCCAGCTGTAGAAAAGTTCAACAATCTTTCACGGGATCGTACCGGGTCACTCGGCGAGCCCCGAGGGAAGGATCACCTTGGAAGTTGCTTTTGGGGAATCGACGGATAATTATCGAGTGGAGTGGCTCACGTTCGAGGTGGTCAAATTGCGCAGTCCTTACCACGCGCTGTTGGGGAGGCCGGCTTACGCCCAATTCATGGCTAGGCCGTGCTACGTGTATTTGCAGCTGAAAATCCCGGGTCCTAAACGGACCATCACTATACATGGGAACCGGGATATAGCGGCCGAGTGCGACGAAGGAGATTCGGTTATGGCCGAGCAGGCATGCAGGAAGGAAGAGCTCGAATATTACCAGTCTCAAGTAAACCCGGACGATAGAACAGCCTTGAAAAAGCCGAATACTGAGGATGAGAGAGCAAAATTCAAGGCAGCGCAAGACACCAAGAAGATAGATTTTGTCGAAGGGGATTCTACTAAGCAGTTTACCATAGGGTCTAACCTGGGAAAAGAGCAGGAGGGAGCGCTCGTGGAGTTCATTCGCTCGAATGCAGATGTGTTTGCCTGGACACCCAGCGACATGCCGGGTATCCCTACAGAATTGGCTGAGCACAGTTTGCATGTGGATCCCAAGTCTAGGCCCGTGAAGCAAGGTTTGAGGAAAATGAATGAGGAAAGAAGGAAAGCTATAGGCGAAGAGATCGCTCGGCTACTGGCAGCCGGCTTTATCATGGAAGTATTTCACCCGGATTGGTTGGCTAACCCGGTTCTGGTGATGAAAAAGACCAACGAGTGGAGGATGTGCATTGACTTCACTAGTCTCAACAAACATTGCCCAAAGGATCCGTTCGCGCTCCCAAGGATAGATCAGATTATAGACGCAGTAGCTGGAAGCGATCTGTTATGCTTCCTGGATGCATATTCCGGGTATCATCAGATTAAGCTCAAAAGGGAGGATTGGGAGAAAACATCATTCATAACCCCGTTTGGGGCCTTTTGTTATAAAACTATGACATTTGGGTTGAAGAACGCTGGCGCAACTTACCAACGGTGTATTCAAAAGTGCTTTGAGGACCAAATCGGACGTAACGTCCATGCTTATGTGGATGACGTGGTCATCAAGACCAGGAAGGCGGAGACATTTATCGATGATCTAAAGGAGACATTCAAAAACCTGAGGAGGTACCAGATGAAGCTTAATCCAACGAAGTGCGTGTTCGGAGTTCCGGCTGGGAAATTACTCGGCTTCATAGTTTCCGAGAGAGGAATTGAGGCAAATCCAGATAAAATCAAGGCAATCCAGAGTTTGAAAAAGCCGGAGAACTTGAAGCATGTTCAAAAGCTCACGTGCTGTGTAGCAGCCTTGAGCCGGTTCATATCTAGACTCGGAGAAAAAGCAATACCCTTGTATCGGCTCTTGCGAAAATCGGATAAATTCGTATGGGACCAAGAGGCAGATGAAGCGTTTGAAGCACTAAAGAAGCAATTATCTGAAGCACCAGTACTAGCGGCGCCGGGTCCTAAAGAGCCTATGTTGCTATACGTGGCAGCTGGCCCCCGAGCCGTTAGCGCAGTGGTTGTTGTGGAACGCAAAGAGGACGGGAAAGGTTACCCGGTTCAGAGGCCGGTTTATTACGTCAGTGAGGTGTTATCAGAAGCAAAGCAGCGCTATCCGCATTGGCAAAAGCTGGTGTTCGGGGTCTTTATGGCTAGCCGGAAGTTGAAGCCGTATTTCCAAGAGCATCCGATAACAGTGGTTAGTTCAATACCAATGTCGGATATCATCAGAAACTCGGACGCGACGGGAAGAATAGCCAAATGGGCGATAGAGATGGGGGATTATCATATCAACTACGAACCCAGGTCAGCAATCAAGTCTCAAGCTTTAGTTGATTTCGTTAACGACTGGACACATACAGGTATGGCTACCACAGTTCCAAAATCCGAGTCATGGACCATGCACTTCGATGGGTCAAAGCAATATGAGGGATCAGGAGCTGGAGTAGTTCTGACATCGCCCAGGGGAGACAAATTGAGTTACGTACTGCAAATTCACTTTGATTGCTCAAACAATGTGGCCGAGTATGAGGCCCTGTTGCATGGTTTAAAGCTAGCCAAGGAAATGAACATTAAAAGGATACGATGCTTCGGAGATTCGGATCTTGTGGTACAACAGGTATCGGGAACTTGGGACAGAAAGGATGCAACTATGGCAGCATATCGCAGGGAGGTCGATAGGGTTTCCGGGTGCTTTTCCGGGTATGAGGTGGAGCACATAGACAGAAGAAAAAACGAGGCAGCAGACGCACTCGCCAGACTCGGCTCGCGTAGAGAGCCGGTTCCACCTAATGTGTTCCTGGACGAGTTGTGGCGACCATCAGTTAAAACCGAGTCTGAGGAAGAACTGGCAAATCAAGACCCGGATTTGGAGTACGTGGCCACAGTACATGCCATCCCCGAGTGGACAGAGCCATACCTGGCCTACCTATCACGGGGCGAGTTACCAGAACAGGAGGTATTAGCAAGACAAATTCTGAGGCGAGCAAAGGGGTATTCTATCATCAATGGAGAATTATACAAGAGAAGCGCAACAGGAGTCTTCTTGCGCTGCGTAGCGCCAGAAGAAGGCCGACAGATTCTCAAGGAAATACACGAAGGCGACTGTGGGCATCATGCATCTACAAGGTCTCTGGTGGCTAAAGCTTATCGACACGGATTTTTCTGGCTTACGGCTCTAGCGGATGCAGAACGTTTGGTAGCAAGATGTGACGGATGTCAAAGGTACGCTCGCCAAACACACGTACCGGCTATGGAATTACGGACCATCCCATTAACTTGGCCGTTCGCCGTCTGGGGTATGGACATGGTTGGTCCCTTCCATATGTCACCATGCAAGAAGACACATCTTTTGGTGGCTATTGACAAGTTTACCAAGTGGGTTGAGGTTATGCCAGTTACTAATTGCGAAGCGGCTACAGCAGTCAAGTTCCTGAAAAGGATTATCTACCGGTTTGGGTATCCCCACAGCATAATCACCGACAACGGAACTAACATGTCTCTTGGCGAGATGGAGAAATTCTGTGGCAACAATGGCATCCGGCTTGATGTTGCATCAGTGGCTCACCCGCAGGCCAATGGGCAAGTGGAGAGAGCAAACCAAGAATTGCTTCGTGGTTAAAACCACGGTTGCGAGTCCCCTGTGTTAGGGCTGCTGGCGCATGGGTCGAAGAACTACCTTCTGTGGTTTGGGGTATCAACACTACACCTAACAGGTCTACCCAGATGACGCCCTTTTTCATGGTATATGGTGCGGAGGCAGTGTTACCGAGCGACATTATCCACGATTCACCACGAGTATCAGCTTACGTCGAAGTGGAGAACGAAAAAACCCGGCAGGACGCCGTCGATATGCTAGAAGAGCAAAGAGAACAAGCCTTGGAGAGGTCAGCTATATATCAGCAAGATCTACGGAGGTATCATAGCCGGCGCGTGAAAATCCGGGTATTCCAGGAAGGAGACTTGGTTCTACGCCTGGTTCAGTCAAATGAGGGAAAGCACAAACTATCACCACCATGGGAAGGACCATTTATCATAAGCCGGAATCGGCACAATGGATCATATTACTTGATAGATGCAAGGGAAGAGTCGGCTACAGTCAATGACACCGCACACACCACTTCATCTATGCAAGAAAGAGATAGACCATGGAACGTGGCTCAGCTGCGTCCGTATTATACTTAGTAAAGACTATATTGGCAAGTGGAATTGCACGATGTAATAGGCAGCAGGTTTTCTGACGTACTCTTTTCCTATCCAGGGCACCTTTGGGGACTAGACGGGTTTTTAATGAGGCGGCTTGCTGACCTACATTTTTCATATCAAGTAAAGAGATGGTTATCAAGAAAAGAGATGGTTGTTATCAGTTTTTCATATCAAGTAAAGAGATGGTTATCAAGAAAAGAGATGGTTGTTATCAGGTTATGTATTCTCAGTACGATGTGTATATCTAGGTCTTGGGGACTGATCGCTTAAATAGCGCAGTTACAAACTCAAAGACCCGGCCATGATGCCTATGAGTTATAAGGGCCGATTACTCGCAAACGAGTACGGCTACAATCTTATAACCGGACAAAGAAGTCCAAATTTCTTGGCTACTCTTACTTAAGCTCGATGTGACTCGCATTAAAGTGGCATGATTTGTTCGCTTACGATGGCAGTTAGTCATGAAACCCGACGGGAATTGGCTGGCTACGTCTTCGTATTGATGTAACAACATGGTATCCACGCGAAAGCCGGCTTACAGTACAAGACAGTCAAAAGGGTCATCTAAACCACAAGTTATGCAGAGTACAAGGCTGAATAGCTGGAAACTCAATGACTATTAAGCATAACTTCAAAACCGATGTGAAACAACTCATGGATCTTTGTGAAAATAGCAATAAGCATTTTGTTGCCTTTTCAAGATCAAGTGTCCTAGGCTCGGCAATCCGGGCCCGGTAGCTTGAAATCTTGAAAAGAACTGGCTTACTTGTATAGTTGCAAAAATCCAAAAATCCGAGTCTTGGGGACTTGGGGACTTCGAAGCAAAATCCGCTTGTCAATACCCATGAGACCCGGAAAATGAGTTTTCACAAAAGGACCAATAAATAAAACCAGGTATCGAGAACAGATGAGCTTAAACTTACAAAGGTCGGAACAGGCATCGAGTATATCAAGGCCTTAGTGTGCATTACAAAATACTGGTGAAAAAATATCAAAGGTGCACAGGCGCACCGCCTAAAAAATGACTGTTTCAAAAAGTATGTCGACCGACTGACGCTTAAGAAGAGGCATCGGAAACCATATATCACTCGGCGCCCATCTTGGCCTTACCCTTGCCATCATTGGTGGTAGCAGCAACACCCGGATCGGCGGCGCCAGCCCCTGCAGGGGGCGGAACGACTGATGTTGAGGCGGCAGGAGCAGAGCCGGCTTCAGCTTGTTTCTTGGCAGCCTCCACCCTTATCGCAGCAGCTTCCTCCTTCCACCGGGCCAGCATGTCATAAGGCTCAGGAAGATCCGACTTAATTGCTTTGTCGGCAGAATCATATGCTGGAACAAGTATGTTAACATCCAGTTCATCAGCAATTACGCTGGCCGGGTAACGGACCTCATGCTGGACGGCCTGGAAATCCTTTACTGAAAACTTGGATCCGTCAAGCTTGAACTCTGGGAAGCCGCCCATAAGCTTCGCTAACTCGAGCTTGGGGAGATAAGCTTTCGCAAGCGCAAGCCCCCGGGTCACTCCAACCCGGCAAGATGAGCGCTTCCAGTGCCGAATCCACTCGGGAACAGTGGATAGGGCGTCCAACAGCCTCCTCAGGTCAACATATCCTCTACCCGGACACCGTAACTCGTCAAGGATCCATCTGGTCCCGGCACATAGCTGCCGGATAACATTCTTCATGGTCTTCAGCTTGGCAATATCATCTTCATCCGGCATGGCTTCATCCGGGCCTGGAGTAAAATGAATATATAAGCTAAGCATTTTTTGCTGTTGGTCAAAAGGATAAACCCGGAGAAGGAAGCATACCAAGCAAAGAACGATAGGTATCAGAAATTTCGACAGAAAGGCTTGTCAGGTCGTCTTCGGCTCGGTGAGCCCTTCTTCGGTACTTCTTCATTAATTGCCTATTCCTTCTGGCTTCAGTCTCGGCCGCTTCGCGTAAAGATATCTCTTTTTCAACGAGCTTGGCGGCGTCCGCAAGTTTCTCCTCGTATTGAGTCACGTAAGACTGCATGGATGTTAAGAAAGCATTGGTCAGGTAGAAGAGCACAGTTATCAGTCATTGGTATAATAAAAGTACCGAGCAAGTCATGAATGAACTCCCTCGGAACTTGGGGACTGGACAAAGGTACAAGCAACATTAATCAAACTTACCTCGTGTTTGGTTATCAAAGACCCCAAGATATTTTCCTCGTTAGCCCTTAAGGCGCGCAGGGTCTCTAGCATCTGGGCAAAAGTTAACTCCTCGGAGCGAGTCCCGGAAGAGCCGGCAGCTTGATCATCTGGTAGGGGGGTTCCCCTTGCATTTGGAGTGGAGACCCAGACAGTCTGAGTGTCCGGGTTGGGAGGGCTCATCTTTGTATCTAGAATTTCTATCTCTTCGTCTACTGGTTCCGATAAGGAAGGAGATCCGACAGTTTGGGAAAGTGGATTGTTCAGAGGGCCTTGTTCCCGGTTAGTGGCCGCATCACCACCAGTTGCGGCGTTTGCGTCGTAAGTCGGCTTCTCCACCTGGAGGTTATCCGTTTCTGTGTTTTCCGGGTCACTGACGGTGACCTGAGCACTGAAAGAAAAATGAAAAAAGGCAGTTATTAATGATGACGGTGGCTCGGATGAAAGTTCGCTAGAGGCAAAAAGAAATAGTAAGGCAAAAACTTACCCGGCATTTACGGTGTAATCCGATGGGAGCTCGCCACTTGAAGTAGATGAGGTATTCGCAGGAACCACTAATGGAACCCGGAATTGCCCGGCACGTGGGTGGTTAGGAGAAGGGTGGCGCTGAGGAGAGTTGGAAGAGCGAGATGGAGGAGCACTGCCACGAGGGACCGAGGGGGCGGAAATGCCCGGGTTAAGTGGATCTTCACCTGGGGAGCTCCGAGTTACCCTGCGCTTGGCTGGGAGGGAATCCTTCAAGCATGATGAATTTGATAATCGATGGTTAAGTCGTCGCATGACGTCAAAGGAGTAAGGTTCAGAGGATAATGAGGAAAAAGGAACCTTGGACACTGTCCCCCTGCCTTTCCTCTTGGCCCCGACTGTTGCCTCGGGGTCAGACTCGGTTCTCTCCGGGTCGTCTTCATTGTTTCCACCCTCGTCTTCTAGCCCTGCGAACCAGATGTGTATTCATTGGGAAAAAGACAGACGAAAGGAAAGTAATACAAGCAAAAGTATGCAGATCCTGGGTGAGTACCTTCGCTGTCGTCAGTCGTCTCGTCCTCCTCTTCCGGGTCTCTGGAGGGGGGGAGTGGGTCCACTCTCCAGAAGGGGTCATCAGCCTGAAGTAAAAAGATAAAGTTAAGGTTTAGAAGCAGTATCGAGTTGAAATGTGGAATCAAGTTATGAGTGCCGGGTATTACCGTTGGAGCTGGATTTTCCCGAGTAAACGGAGGTAACCCGGAGATGCCCTTTATCACCTCCAGCTTCTCTGCCAAGAGGCTCTTGATGGTCTTGATAGTGTCACCGGTCGCAAAACTTTTGGAGGAATAGCGAAGTGCATCTGTAGTGTGACCCGAATACTCGCACATCAATTTGGTGCGGATGGAATTAGGTTGGATACGGAAGTCGACCCATGTCTTTATCAAATTGAGTCCTAGGAGGCCTTGGGCCGAGAGAATGGCTATTTTGGCTAGTGCAGGAAGGATTGCTTCCCTGTCCGAGTCTGGTGCGAAGGCACTGAAAGACTCGGAGGGTTTGAGGGGGGTCTCTGAGTAACCCGGCAGCTTCTTTTCGCTGTCGGAGGAGGTATCGCGGCAATAAAAAAAGGATAACTGCCAATGTTTGGTACAGGATTGCAGGTTGAGGGTTGGCATTAAAGAATTCCTACGGCGTTGGATGGATACCCCGCCGCAAGTGAGAAGCGCCCCGTCGCCGCTTTCGCGGCACGGTTTGCATTGGAATAACTCAGTGAAAAGAGTCAGGTTTGGTGGCATGCACAAATACGACTCAGATAGAACTATGAAGTGGGTGATGTTCAACATAGAGTTAGGCCCTATGTCGAACACCCGGAGTCCGTAGTGATCTAAGACCTCCCTAAAGAAAGGGTGACCCGGAGGGCGAAATCCTCGGGTCACGTGCTCTACAAAACAGATTACCTCATCTTCTGCGGGAATGGGATGAGTTTCGTTACCCGGCACCCTCCAGTGAATGTCTTTCTGAGAGGGGAGGGTGCCTAACTCGGTTAGTTCGTCCAACTTGGCCTTAGTGGTTGTGGAGCGCCCCCAATTGGCGGATATGGCTTGGGTGGTCCTTGCTTGAGCCGGATGTTTTCCTTGTCGCTTGGGAGCCATGGGGTCAGCCTGCGAAACACAAAAAGAAAAAGATGTATGAAATAAGACCCGGGAATGTTGGAATATCCGAGTATAAGGTACCAAGAAGGTACGAAGTTGAGAGCTGTCCGGGTATTGAGCACACTTATGGAAATTGTTGCTCACTTACGTAGGAAAAGGTATTTGGGGACGACGGATGGTTGCCCATATTTATATCGCAAATGAAATAGCTGGAAAAGGAGGGTTTTTCCGGGTGTTAATGCAATAAGCGGAAAACGGCGGAGGAACGGATCTAGATGGAAAAGTTCGCGGATAATTTTTAAGCAAAATTGGTGATCAATAATGATTGGAGGATCATTTGTGACTATCAGGCAGGTGATTAAAGTGTTTGGCAAGCACCGAATCAATCTAATTCGAGGCAATCGGACAAATAGCTTGCGGGTTGACCTAGATCTGATCTTGGATGAACTGAAAATTGCGAAGCTGAATTAATTGGCTGCGAAGAGCTTACCGAGGAGATTGGGGCCAAGTGTGATGGCGACGAGCGGCGTGGCACGAATGGGAGGAATAGAGGTATAAAGGTGGCGCTTGGCGGCGGCACGAAACGATTCGAGGACGAGCGCGGCCGCTGTTGATCCTGCGTTGGTAGCAGGCGCGAGTTCCTCACGGTGGTGTTGTGAAGGTGTTAGGAGCAAGGAAGAAAAGGGGGAGTTGTGGCGTGGTGATGGGTTTAGGGTTGCCCTCTAAGCGCTATTTATAAGGCAAGGGTGAGCTTATCTCAACGGCCCGAAACCGGAAATCGTGGGGTAATGGTTATCTACAAAGATTTCGCAAGATATGTGTAGAACATTGGGCAAAGCATTGGGTTAGAAGAAGGAAGGGGTTCGCCCGTGATGACAGGACTGGTTGTCAAGTGTGAGATCTTGGCATTTCTTATTGCGGTCTGGGCCTGGGGATTTGAACTTAAGTGTTTGGAAGAAAGGTCCGGGTTATTACATGGCCTCCATGGAGTAAGGCCTAGCAGAATATCAAAGCATCTTAACTCGGTTTCCATGTGCCCGTGTGATTGATATCTTTTCAGGAATAGCAAGCGCTTCAAGGAGATCCGTGAAGCCCAGGCTATTCTGGGGACTACTGACGGGGGGATGCTAACCCGGTATGTCAAGATCCGAGGAATAACCCGGCCCAGAGACAGTGAGCAGGATACGGCTAGGGATAAAGATGTTTGTGGAGGCCCAAGCTCGTGGGCCTAGTGACCCGGATTGTGGGTGTTGTAAAGGAAAGTTAGGGTTAGCACGCCGTGTCCGGGTAGGACCCGGGTGAGCCTTGTAAAGTAAGTTAGGGGGTACGGGAGCTATATAAACCGACCCCCGGGTATAGATTGAGACAGAGATCTGAGAACCTTAGCAATATCGAGTGGAATCGAGTATCCAGTGTAAACCCTAATCGAGTTATTGTATCGAGAATAGAGATCCGGCGACTTCGATTGCCGGCTGTCAGATCAAGTTATACCATGTCTTCCCTTGAGCTAAACCCTCTCCCGAACGCCTGTGTCGACTTGCCCCAAGATCAGTTACCCCTGGTAACATCTGCCGTGATTATCCCACGACAGCAAGGGTGAATCATGTCAAGATCAACAAAGCTGAGGAAGCTCCTGACGTCGTTCTCGGTACATTTCCCGTAAACTCTATTCCAGCTAAAGTGTTGTTTGATACCGGAGCGTCACATTCTTTCGTGTCAAAGATCTTTGCGACAGCAATTAAACTCCCTTTTGTTGGTTTGGGTTCCCCGCTAGTGGTCAACTCCCCTGGAGCAACTATGCAAACGTCCAAGATCAGTCACAAAAATCAAATTCTAATTGGAGGCCACATATTCCTTGCTTCTCTCATACTGCTTGGCAATTCTGACATTGATGTCATTCTTGGTATGGATTGGCTGAAGGCCAATAAAGCAAGGATTGACTGTGCTCAAAAGGCAATAACTCTGTTCCACCCTTCTGGCCAGATAATCTATTCTCCACATGAATCAAGTTCCATTCAGCTGTGCAACCTCGATGCAAAACCTCTACCTTCACTTGAAAATGTTCCGGTGGTTTGCGAATTCCCTGACGTCTTTCCAGAAGAGTTGCCAGGGATGCCTCCGGACAGAGCTGTTGAGTTCGTGATCGAACTTGAACCAGGTACTGCTCCAATCTCTAAGAATCCTTACAAGATAGGAACTCCCGAGCTGAAGTTGTTGAAGGAACAAATTGATATGTACATGGAAAAAGGTTACATTCAACCTAGTTCCTCAGCTTGGGGTTGCCCAATTCTGTTCGTTGCAAAGAAGGATCACACAAAGAGACTCGTTGTTGACTATCGTCCTCTTAACGAGAAAACTATCAAAAACAAGTATCCAATTCCTCGTATCGATGATCTTTTTGATCAACTTGCTGGAGCCTCAATATTCTCCAAGTTCGACTTGAGAATGGGTTACCATCAAATAAAGATCAGAAAAGAGGATATTCCAAAGACAGCCTTCACCACTCGCTACGGTTTATATGAATTCACCGTCATGTCTTTTGGTCTCACCAATGCACCGGAGACATTCTCTCGACTCATGAATTCTGTCTTCCATGAATACCTCGACAAGTTCGTTGTGGTATATCTTGATGACATTCTTGTCTACTCAAAATCCGAGGAAGAGCATGAAGAACACCTTCGTCTCACTCTCATGAAGCTTCGCGAGCATCGTCTTTATGCCAAATTCTCCAAATGTGAGTTCTGGATTTCAGAAGTTGCTTACCTTGGTCATGTCATCTCTGCCAAGGGCATAGCCATTGATCCAGAAAAAGTTAAAGAAATTGTTGATTGGAAACCTCCAAAGACGGTGAAGCAAGTAAGAAGTTTTCTTGGCTTGGCTAGCTATTGCCGTCGCTTCGTCCAAAACTTCTCCAAGATTGCCAAACCTCTCACTGACCTCACAAAGAAGGACAAGAAGTTCGTTTGGTCTCCACAATGTGATGAAAGTTTCAATCTCCTGAAGACTAAACTCACTTCTACACCAGTTCTGGTTGGCCCAGATCCTTCCAAACCTTTCCAAATATTCTGTGATGCTTCCCTCCAAGGTCTAGGTGCAGTTCTTATGCAAGAACGTCAAGTTGTGGCTTATGCTTCACGTCAGTTGAACGCACATGAGCTCAATTATCCCACTCATGACCTTGAACTTGCAGCAGTTGTGTTTGCCCTCAGGAAATGGAGACAATACTTGTTGCGTAATCTCACTGAAATCTTTTTAGATCATAAGAGTCTGAAGTACATATTCACTCAACCAGATCTAAACCTCAGACAAAGGAGATGGATTGAAAAGATCAAAGACTTTGATCTTACCATTTCTTACACTCCAGGCAAGGCTAATGTTATTGCCGATGCTCTCAGTCACAAGTCGTATTGCAATAATCTCATGATCATGGAAAGCCAACCTCCTCTTCATGAAGAATTCCAGAAGCTCAACCTTGGTCTTGTTCCTCAAGGCTATCTTGCAAACTTGACAGCCACTCCAACTCTCGAGGACAAGATTCGTTCTGAACAACTTCGTGATGCTGAAATCAAGAAGATGGTAGAGCACATCAAAGAAGGCAAGGAGAAATTTAAGTCCTTCTAAATTGATGACAAGGGAACTGTGTTCTTCGAAGGACGCACTGCAGTTCCTCAAGTTCAAAGCCTCAAAGATGTCATTCTCAAGGAGGCTCATGAAACTCCTCTCTCCATACGACCTGGAAGTACAAAGATGTACCAGGATCTCAAGACGTTGTATTGGTGGCTAGCATGAAACGTGAAATTGCTAAATACGTTTCTGAATGCGACGTTTGTCAACGTGTTAAGGCAGTGCATCAGAAAACAGCCGGTCTTCTCCAACCTCTGAAAATCCCTGAGTGGAAGTGGGACATGATTGAAATGGACTTCGTCACTGGTTTCCCAAAGTCCAAGAGGGGCAACGATGCAATCTTCGTTGTCATTGATCGACTCACTAAAGTCGCTCATTTCTTTCCTGTCAAAGAGACAATCTCAGCTAGTCAGTTAGCAGAGCTCTACACAGCAAAGATTGTTCCTCTTCATGGTGTTCCATTGGAAATAAGCTCAGACCGTGGAAGCATCTTCACTTCTCATTTCTGGAAAAGCTTTCAAGAAGCCTTGGGCACCAAGCTTCTGTTCAGTACAGCTTATCACCCTCACTCTCAAGGGCAAGTCAAAAGAGTCAATCAGATTCTCGAGGATATGCTCAGAGCATGTGGTATCTCCTTTGGCATGAAATGGGAGGAATGTCTTCCATATGCTGAATTCTCCTACAACAACAGCTTCTAGGCAAGCCTAGGCATGGCACCATTTGAGGCTCTCTATGGCCGCAGATGCAGGAGTCCAATCAATTGGTCTGGAGCTGGTGAACGTTCACTCTTAGGCCCTGACATTGTTAACGAAGCCGAAGAGAAAGTTCGCATCATTCGTGACAATCTCAAGATTGCTCAGTCTCGTCAGAAAAGCTACTATGACAGCAAGAACAGGGATATGGTCTATGCACCTGGTGACAAAGCATATCTCCGTGTAACTCCCCTCAGAGGCACTCATTGTTTCGGTGTCAAAGGAAAGCTTGCACCAAGATATATTGGTCCTTTCAACATTCTCTCAAGGCGTGCAGAAAATGCCTATCGTCTTGAACTTCCAGAAAAGCTATCCAAGGTGCACGATGTGTTTCACGTGTCACAGCTCAAGAGGTGCTTCAAAGATCCAGGTCGTGCAGTTGATCATGATTCCATTGATCTGCAAGAGGACCTCTCTTATGAAGGGCATCCTGTTCGAATTCTCGATGAGACCGAGCGTAAAACTCGCAACAAGAGCACCAAGTTATTAAAAGTGCAGTGGTCTCATCATTCCGATAAAGAGGCAACGTGGGAGACCGAAGTGGATCTTCGCAAGAAGTATCCGGACCTTTTCCTTTCTCAGTAGGAATCTCGGGGCGCGATTCCTTCAAGGGGGGGGGGGGCGTTTTGTAACATCCCAAGTATGAAAAACACCTTTAGAATGTTTGCTTTTTGTTAATTTATGTTTTGCATCATGTCATCATAAGCTTTGCATTTGTTTTCCATTTTTTTCCCTTGTTTTCCATATGAATTTCAAACCAAATTTCAAAATCCTTGTTCATACTTGTTCTGTTACAGTTTTGAAATGAAGTATTCAAATCAAAACATCAAATTGTTTCCAATAAACTTGAAAGTTCAAACCATTTAAATTGTTTCTTTTCAATAATTCAATTAATAACAAATTTGCTCAAATCCAATTGAATTTTCAAACAGCATTGGAATTTAAAAATATGAAAAACAGAAAGTTGCACACTTGTGCTTTTGTGATAAATAACTCATAAAAATTTATGCCCAAATTTTTTCTCTATCCCAAACCTCTCTTTTACTTCCCTTTTATTTTTCTGCAAAAAAAACAGAAGCAGAAAACAAAAAAAAACAAAAAAAGAGAGAGGGGGGCAGGCCAGCCAAGTGGGCTGAGCCCACCAGCCCCAAAGCCCAGCCCCTTACCTGCACCCCTTCGTCCACCTCTGTAAGGCAGAGCATCGGGGGTGTCCACGTCGAGCTGACAGAGGATGGGACGGCTGCAGCGCCTCCCCCTCCTCCTTATAGCTACCCCCGAGCTCCTCCCTCTGCCCTAGACCCCCCCTCCAATCTCTCCGCCGCCGCCGCCGTTTTCCCCTTCTCCCTCCTCTGTCTCTCTTTCTGCTCCCCACCACCGAACACCACCGCCACCAACTCCGGCGATCGCCGCCGCTATGGCTCTCCTCCCCGCAGGTTGAGCACGGGAATCGCTTCCCCGTGCTTCCGTCCCCCTCCTCGCTTCATCGCCGGAGTCCGAGAGGGCCTGGATCGCCCGCGACGACGCCGGCCACCTCGCCGTCGTCCACTGTCCCCGTCGAGCACCTCCTCCTCCCTCTGTTTCCCCTCGGTGAGCAGCACGTTCCCCTCCTTCTTTTCCCTCACTGCATCCTCGACATCACCCGCGCGTACCCACCCTGCACCTGAACCACGAGCAGCAGCAGCTCGCGAGCTCGCCGCCGGCGACCACCGTTCCCTCGATGTTTTCAGTTAACTGAATTTTATTCAGTTTCAGTTAACTGTCACGAACACCACCACAAAACACCGCGGGCAGCTGTACTGTCACGATCCGCAGCGACAGCGCAGTGGCAACGCACCGCGCACGCGATCCACCGGTCGCGGGTTCGAGTCCCCCGCAGCGCGATTAAATCCCACCATTTTGCTCCTTTGCCACGCTGTCTGCGCAGGCCCACCTGCCAGTGGCAGTGGTGGCCACACCAGCACCCACCCGCGGCCACGCAGGCGCACAGCTGGGCACTGGCCCACTGCCAGTGACCCAGGGGCTGCTTTGCCCGCGTATAAAAAGTCCCAGGGGCCTGTCTGGAATTTTCTTTTTCGCAGCTAAGCCCCTGGACCAAATCTGTAACTGTTTAAATCACAGAATAGCCCCTGCATTTAAAATTCAAATAACTTGTGCATTTCAAATCCAAATTAAATAAATAAAATATGTTTTCCATACCAAATTTAATTCTCTACATGTTTAAAACATTTGTTTACTGTTTTGAACATTTCAAATGTTTTCAAAATTTCAAATTCAAACAACTATTTCAAATTTGGTTAAATTCATAACTAGTTCAAATTTAATTCAAATGGCACATATGAAATATGTTTTCCATGCAAAATTGAACCACCTTTCCAAATATAAACTTTGTTTCCTGTTTTGAATAATTAAAATTGGTTAAATAATTTAAACCTTGTTTAAATCATTTAAAATTGCTAAATTCATAACTTGGTCAAATTAAATTCTTTTGAACATATAAAATATGTTTTCAAACCAGAAAAATATAATCTTTTCAAATATGAATTTTATTTAATGTTTTGAACAAATAAAATTCAAATAATTTCATACTTGAATTAAATTCATTTAAATCTTGTTTAAACTTGTTTAATTCATGATCAATTCATTTTAATTCCCTTTTCAACAAATGAAACATGTATTCCACCTAAAATTTTGTGTTCTTTCCAAATATGAACTTTGTTATCTATTTTGAACAATTAAAATTGGTGAAAACAACAAATGCTTGTGTAACTCATTTAAGAAGCCAAATTCCATAACTTAATAAATAAATTTCCAAACTTGGTAAACACCTTTTCAAATTGAATCTATTGTTGTTTTCTCATTGTTTTCCTCATCCATGCATCATTCTAATAAACTTTCACATGATGGTTATTTGTAGATCATTTAATCCAACCTTAATGCATGGGCTTTTCCATATGCAATCCAAATTGCATATGGGCCCATTTAATTATGTTACCATGTCAACTAGCTTATCTTTGATGCATCAATTAAATTGTCATGCATCATCCCATGATTGTGCATTATGCCATGTTATTTATTGTTTGTTTCTATGCGTTGTTTGTTTGCTTCTTCTCGAATAGACGACGACATTAAGACAGACGAGGTTTACGACACTACTTCTGAGGAGTTAGCCCAGTACCAGGCTACTGAGTTTGCAGGCAAGTATTCACTCACATGAACCATTGTGTCCTTTCCACACTGGATATCGATACTTTCCGTTGTCTATTCTGCTAGCCTTAAGATTCGTTGCTTGTGTTCCGATCCTATCACATGTTACCCTGTAACCCTGATATAGCCTCACCTCCACACCTATAACCCTGTTGCTTGTTGCCTGTGTCTTACTAGCATGCTTAGGGTTGTTTATGATCGAGTCTGATGTCCGTTATTACTGTTACCATATTTATTATGCTCAGGAGCTCGATGTTTAAACAATAACCTGTTAATGTTTGAGGTAATGCTAATTTGATGATAAGGCACCGGCAGGAGGCCGGGTATGGTTTTGAGGCCTGCTAGTGTCGAACTCAGGAAAAGTTCTTGTCCTCTGGATCCATGTTGAGCGCGCTAACCGCATGTGGGAAGCGTGTATGGGCGCCCCCCGCAACTCTGATTCGATTCGCATCTCGTCCAAATCGCCACACTTAGTTCAGGCTTTCCATTTGATGCACTCATATGCAGGTACGAACCCTCGGCGCCAGGGTGGAACTTTTGTAGTCGGCATTTCGGGCGGCGTGGTCTTCCAGTGCTATGAGGGTCCCCCTTTTCTTCGTGGGGGCTCGATTAGCCGCGCACGCACAACACGTGGTTCTTTGGGCTTGATGCGAAGAAGAGTTGGGTTGTGTTGAGTGTTTCTCTTGGTGGGTTTGATCCCCGTCTGGCGGGATATTCTTACGTGTACGGCCAAATTGGTGCACCCCTGCAGGGTTAAATTTTCTCGAGAAGTCGTGTTGTCTGCGGTTATGGATGACTTGGTGATAGGGCTGGCTAACAAGGATTAGACAACTTACACCTAATCAATAATAAGTTGACTAGTAATAGTCTTATTGACACAATAACTTGAACCTTCACTAATCCAACTGTGTGAGTTATCCTCGGATTACTTCTTTGGATAAGGGGCGAGATCCAGGATGGGTTTGTTTGAGGTTAGTGGTAGTTGTTTCCGATACGCTATCTTATCCCTCTCTTTTAGCCGGAAGTTGTAGCGTGTCTCTGTAGTTGGTTAGAGCAGCCTGCTGTCGCACTTTTGTATCACCTATTCTTCCGTTGAACCCAGAGCATCTGTACTTGGTGTTGCCGGGTACACTTTGGTATCTTGTGCGTCTTGCTTGCCAGTACTTGTCTATACTGACCCCTTTCGGGCTGTGGTTTCCGCAGACTACGTTTCCGAGGATCCCCATGGTGGCTACTACGTGGAGTATGACGAGGCTGCTGACGAGTAGATAGCGGACCCGGGCAGGATCCGAGACATCGTGGATGGGCTCCGTCTTTTTGTTTCCGGCCTCTTAGGCCTATTTGGATCTTGTCTGTACTCAGACACTTTGGATGCTTCCGCTGTGATGTAATGATGACTTGTTGGGACATGTGTCCTCTGGATGAGTGTATTTGCTATCTCTGCTCTAGTGAGAGCTATTTGCAACTTATTTCTATTTTCTTTGTGTCTTAGAGATTTGTTGTGATATCCTTTGTTCAAATGCCGTTGACGTACCATGTGTGTATGTTATGAAGTACGTCAATGGAAGTAGTCGGATTTCTATGGGATGGTTTACGCAGACGATGGATAGTAGAGAATGGTTGTCACACGTTTACGTGTTGGCCTGCTCATATTGAGATGCGGGTGCCGGTATGCCCCGTAAGCCATTTATCTACTGTTTAGCGGGCTGTGAGTATCCTCTAGAAGTCCGGGTGCGACAATCCCGTCCGGCCGATCCAATCCCTCGAACGTCGAAGTGCTGAACGTACAGCAACTCTTCCGGTATCCACACGTACGAGGAGGAGCTCCGACGGCAGATTGCTAGGTCTGGTGCGACGGCTGGACTGAGTAGGGCTAGGGTTCCCAACGCATGGGAGTGGACTAACGTGCCCGCTGGGCAACCTGCGCCCCTCTTTATATAGCGTATGGTAGTGGGCTGCACAACACTTGTGGCCCATTCTCTCTGTGAGTCCGACTCATAAAACCAGTCCATTTCCTGTTCGGGTCCAGCCCGACCAATATTTGCTCCCGCTCTTAAGTGTGCGACCCTGCAGGCTCGCGACTTGGACACGATTGGAGTCCGACTCTCAATCGATCAATCGGTAGCGGCTCCTAGCAGAGCGTGCCGACTCCCAAGTCCCATTGAGTCATGACGACATATCTTTCAATGGGATATTCATCTTAGTCCCTTTTGCCTCACGATATACCTTGTCGAACTATAGGCGATTTATCGTCATCTCTTTAATAGTTCAACTCTCTTCCCGATCCGTGATATGTGATTCATCTGACTAACTCTTAGTCAACCGACACACTTAACACTTAACTGAGTCGCGCATGGCCATGCTTCCTGAATCATATCACTCGAGAGGGCCCAGAGAATATCTCTCCATTCGGAGGGGCAAAATCCCATCTCGATTATCCACATCACGCAGTTTGCTTCTCATTCGACCTGAACTCTGCCTTTATAGTTGTCTTGTCACAGAACAACGTTTAACATAACCTAAGTCGGTGATCCACAACTCGGATAGTGCGACAACCTCAGGTCTAAGGATTACATTGATTGAGACATGCAAATGACGACTTACTCGTTGCATCTCAATGTGGGTCAGTCCGACTTTGCTAAACTCATTAGCCAAGTCCGTGAACGTTAGAATGGCATCACCATGCCCATGACAAGTGGAGCCGTGTCATCAGCCAACACTCACATTAGTCTAGGGTGTGTTACCAGCACAACTTTAATGATCAAGGACAATCTAGTATGAACAACATGAATATATAGTTCCACAATCGAATCACATATTCAATGACATATATCAGATGTTCAAAACAAGGACAAATTAATAACTTTATGAATACAGCGGGAATTACATGATACATGATTGCCTCTAGGGCATATTCCCAACAGTCTCCCACTTGCACTAGAGTCAATCATCTTGGCATCATATGCCTAGGCATCGAATGCCCATACCTCTCGTGTGCGCCTCATGGTTAGGCTGTGGTAGCGCCTTTGTCAACGGATCTGCAATGTTTGCATCCGTGTGTACTTTGCATAACTTGATATCACCTTGTTCGACAAACTGGCGAATGAGGTGGTACCGCATGAGTATATGTTTGTTCTTCTGGTGTTGTCTAGGTTCCTTGGCTTGTGCGATAGCACCATTGTTGTCACAATATACGTCCAATGGATTGGAAGCGCCCTGAACCACACCAAGATCAATCAGGAGGTTCCTGATCCAAACAACTTCCTTTGCCGCCTCTGAGGCAGCAATATACTCAGCCTCTGTTGTAGATGCAGACATCGTATCTTGCTTGGAACTCTTCCAGCTCACAGCCCCTCCGTTCATCACGAACACGTATCCAGATTGCGAACGAGAATCATCTGAGTCGGTGAGATAACTTGCATCAGTGTAACCCTTTATACTGAATTCCTCATCACCACCATAAACTAGGAACAATTCCTTAGTATTTCTCAAGTACTTAAGGATGTTTTTAACCGCTGCCCAGTGTGCTTCGCCAGGGTCAGCCTGGTATCTGCTCGTAACACTTAGAGCATAGGAAACTTCTGGCCTAGTACAAATCATGGGATACATGATGGATCCAATTGCCGAAGCATACGGGATCACACTCATCCGACTTCGCTCATCAGTCGTCGAAGGACACTGAGTCTTGCTAAGTTTTATGCCATGGGACATTGGTAAGAATCCCTTCTTGGACTCTTCCATTTTGAATTTCTTCAAAACCTTGTCCAGATATGTACTCTGACTCAATCCAATGAGCCGCTTGAATCTATCTCTATAGATCCTGATTACTAATATGTAAGTTGCCTCACCCAAATTCTTCATTGAGAAACTCCTTTCCAATGACTCTTTGGTTTATTGCAACATCATGACATCATTTCCAATCAGCAATATGTCATCCACATATAAGATTAGAAAGTTTACTTTGCTCCCACTAAACTTCTTTTATAAACAAGAATCATGATCACTCTTGATGAAGCCAAACGATTTGACTACCTCATCAAAGCGAATGTTCCAACTCCGAGATGCTTGCTTCAATCCATAAATGGATTTCTGAAGTTTGCATACCTTGTCAGCATTAGCTGGATCTACAAAACCTTCGGGTTGTATCATATACACGTCCTCAGTTAAATTTCCATTAAGGAAAGCCGTCTTGACATCCATCTGCCATATCTCATAGTCGAAATAGGCTGCTATGGCTAACATGATACGAACTGACTTAAGCATCGCTACGGGCGAGAAGGTCTCGTCGTAGTCAACTCCTTGAACTTGTCGGAACCCCTTCGCGACAAGTCGTGCTTTATAGACGGAAACATTTCCATCCATATCAGTTTTCTTCTTAAAGACCCATTTGCACTCGACGGGTCTTGCACCGTCAGGCAGATCAACCAAATTCCAAACTTGGTTTTCATCCATGGACTTTAACTCGGATCTCATGGCTCCAAGCCATGACTCGGAATCAGATCCCACCATCGCTTCCGAATAAGTTGCCGGCTCATTACTGTCTAACAGTAAAACATCTCGAGCACTCTGTAATCTGGCAGATCTCCGTGGTTCAGGTGCTGTTACCGGTGTAGGTACCACGATCGGCTCAGCCTCCAAGGCCATTGCCGACTCGCCCCTAGCTGGTTCCTCTCGAATTTCTTCGAGTTGCACTGTGCTCCCACTGACTTCCCGACCAAGAAACTCTTTCTCAAGGAAGACACCATTCCGAGCGACAAACACTTTGCCCTCTTCCCGGTTGTAGAAGTAGTACCCCAAGGTTTCCCTCGGATACCCCACGAAAATACACTTTATCCGACTTGGGCGTGAGCTTGTCCGACTGAAGTCGCTTGACAAATGCTTCACAACCCCAAATCTTAAGAAAAGACAAACTTGGCTTTTTACCAGTCCACATATCATGTGGTGTCTTCTCTACTGACTTTGATGGTACTCTATTTAGTGTGAAAGCTGCAGTTTCTAGACAATAACCCCAAAATGATAAAGGTAGATCTGTCCGACTCATCATTGATCGTACCATGTCCAACAAGGTCCGATTTCTCCGTTCTGATACACGGTTTCTCTGCGGTGTACCCGGCGGAGTGAGTTGAGGAACTATTCCACAACTCTTTAGATGGTCATCAAACTCATGGCTCATGTACTCGCCTCCACGATCTGACCGTAGAAACTTTATTTTCTTGCCAAGTTGATTTTGTACCTCACTCTGGAATTCCTTGAACTTTTCAAAGGCTTCCGACTTGTGTTTCATTAAATAGATATATCCATACCTATTCAAATCATCAGTGAAGGTAATGAAGTACTCATAACCACCTCTGGCTGTCCTGCTCATTGGACCACATACATCACTATGTATTAGTTCCAACAAGTCGAACGCCCTTTCACAACTCCTTGCAAAAGGTGTCTTGGTCATTTTGCCTAGTAGACACGATTCACATGTCTCGAATGACTCTAAGTCAAACGAAGTTAGAAGTCCATCATCATGGAGCTTCTTCATGCGCTTCCAACTTATATGACCAAGCCGACAGTGCCAAAAGTAAGTCATATTCAGATCATTTGGTTTCAACCTTTTAACATTTATGTTATAGACCGATTCACTATCAAGATTTAAAATAAATAACCCGTTCTGAACGGGTGCAAAGCCATGAAACATATCTTTCAAATATAAAGAACAACCATTATTCTTAATATTCGACTCATAACCTTGTCTCATCAAACATGAGGCGGAAATAATGTTTCGACTAAGCGCTGGAACATAATAAAAATTATTTAGTTCCAAAATAAATCCTGAAGGTAAATGAAGTTGCATCGTGCCGACTTCCAACGCAGCGACTCTCGCCTTGTTGCCGACTCGAATATCAACTTCCCCTGTTGCCACGCTCCTAGTTCTTACCAGTCCCTGCAACGAGTTGCAAATGTGAATGACTGATCCGGTATCGTATACCCAAGAACTGTTAGGTGCATCAGCAAGATAAATGTCTATAACATTGCACACGAGTGTACCTGAGTAGGAAGTCATACCTCCACTCTTGGCCTTGTCAGCCAAATACTTGGTGCAATTCCTCTTCCAGTGGCCATCCTGCTTGCAATAGAAGCAATTGGCTCCGGCTGTAGGAGAAGGCTTAGTCTTTGAGGAAGCTCTCTGGACAGGGCCATGGGCACTACCTCCTGACTTATCCTTCTTCTTCTTGATCCAAGAACCCTTCTTGAAATTAGCCTTATTCTGCACAATCAACACTTGACTGGCGCATTTCTTGAGATCAGCCTCCGCCGTTTTGAGCATCCCATGTAATTCAGTGATCTTCTTATCCATACCATGCACATGGTAGTTCGAGATGAACGGACCATACGCACTAGGAAGAGAGTTCAGAATTATATCAGTAGAGAACTCTTCGTTAATTGGGAAGCCCAGCCGATCCAGAGACTGTATGTAACCAACCATCTTGATTACATGCGGACTCAGTGGATCACCGTCTTTCAGCTTACAGCCAAGCAAAGCTTGAGAGACTTGATACCTCTCCGTCTTTGCTTGAGCCTGGAACATACTTTTGAGGCTTTCGATCATATCGTAGGCCTCAACATTCTCGAACTGCTGCTGCAAGTCCGGTTCCATGTGTGCAAGCATAAGACAGCTAATCTCCGTAGACTCATCTCTAGTCTTACGGTAGGCATTCATGACTGCGACAGTCGCATCGTCATCTGGCTCTTCTGGAAGTGGAGTTTCTAGAACATGTTCTTTCTTGTCATGCTTGAGGACTATCCTCAGATTACGATACCAGTTGGTGAAATTAGTTCCATTAAGCTTATCTTTCTCTAGGATTGATCTCAACGCAAACGCGGATAACTGAGGAAGGTTGGTAGGTGCCATTGATCTACAACAGAAATATCCAAAAACACTTAAGACGGGTATTCATAAAAGAGCAGGCATATTAAACGCGTTAATACTTATGCTCCCACTAGAACCAACATCACTCCGATGGTTGCTAAGTGATTCAAGATCCTAAATAAGCAAGCCGACTAGTGAGTTTTAGCATCACCGCTAGCCGTCAAGTGATCTAGGTAGGCAACACCTTGCCAATCGTATCCCTATACGACTCCTGTTAGTTGGGTGACATCACATGCCCCGGCTCCCAACCTACCTCACCCCGAGCCCCACAACCGTTGTGATGGACTCGTCTAGATTACCAAGTGCTTCTGCAGTAAGAGTCCGACTCAAACCCCCCTAACCGGAAAGAATTAGTAGCACCTCAATTTTATGAGCCCACTACCAAGAATGTCCGACTTGTGATGGTGCATCACTGGAGGGGCGACCGACTAGACCTTCTTTGAGGGATTAAAGAATCTACCAACTATCCAAATAGAGGTAAATAGAGACATAACAATAACACAAATAAAACAATTATAATGTGAAATGGTATGGCTCTCTTCATGGTGATCTCCATCTCCACAAAGCTTGTAAGTCGACTCGTGCCAACTCTTGTCACGTGCCATCTTACTCCATGTAGTCTACTTGTACATCGACTTGCATGCCACCGGGTTCTCCAACAAGCTACACTAGCTAGTAAATCAAAATTTACATAGAGAATCCGACACGCTGGTCGGTATACAATAAAATGACAACACCTAGGCTCCAGCCGGCTGACAAAAACATGATACGCAGATCATGTATGGATTACACACATCACATACACATAAGCCATACCATTCACAACTTCCTGCAAAAACAAGTTATGCATAGATACGATATCTACCGGCGTTGTGAACTCGCAACGACATCTAAGGCGCTACGACAGAGCGAAGCCGGCGGTCCCGTATGGATTTCTTCATCGGATAAAACGATTTTAACCGGATCTGATCCGTATTCCGATTCGACCAAACTCTTTGATCTTCGATCACCGCAACTGGATTTATGTGTCACGGTATACCCCGATGGCGGAAACCGACCGGTAGGGGTAAGTTGTTCCACGACCTTAGCAGTATGATCACGGAAACCTGATCATCCATTGACCCCGAGTACGATTGATCTAATCAACCTTGTACAAAACCGATCTATCTCATAGAACGACCACCAAAACAACACTTAGATCCAATCTAATGCTAACTACATATCACATATGTACGGATCTCGGGCCTAATACCAGAAGCTACCGCTCTGATACCACTGTTGGGACGCGTAGAGATAAACGAAAACTTTTCCTACGCGATGCTTCCAAGATCTAGCCGAGGTAGAAGGCCACGATGGTTACCACTAGACGCGCAGGTGCGGATTATCGATGCAGCGCGTCGGGGCAGTGCAGTCCCACGATCCCGTCTGGCCGATCCAATCCCTCGAACGTCGAAGTGCTGAACGTACAGCACCTCTGCCGGTATCCACACGTACGAGGAGGAGCTCCGACGGCAGACTGCTAGGTCTGGTGCGACGTCTGGACTGAGTGGGGCTAGGGTTCCAACGCATGGGAGTGGACTAACGTGCCCGCTGGGCAACCTGCGCCCCTCTTTATATAGCGTATGGTAGTAGGCTGCACAACACTTGTGGCCCATTCCCTCTGTGAGTCCGACTCACGAAACCAGTCCATTTCCTGTTCGGGTCCAACCCGACCAATATTTGCTCCCGCTCTTAAGTGTGCGACCCTGCAGGCTCATGGCGACTTGGACACGATTGGAGTCCGACTCTCAATCGATCAATCGGTAGAGGCTCCTAGCAGAGTGTGCCGACTCCCAAGTCCCATTGAGTCATGACGACATACCTTTCAATGTGATATTCATCTTAGTCCCATTTGCCTCACGATATACCTTGTCGAACTATAGGCGATTTATCGTCATCCCTTTAATAGTTCAACTCTCTTCCCGATCCGTGATATGTGATTCATCTGAGTAACTCTTAGTCAACCGACACAGTTAACACTTAACTGAGTCGCGCATGACCATGCTTCCTGAATCATATCACTCGAGAGGGCCCAGAGAATATCTCTCCATTCGGAGGGGCAAAATCCTATCTTGATTATCCACATCACGCAGGTTGCTTCTCATTCGACCTGAACTCTGCCTTTATAGTTGTCTTGTCATAGAACAACGTTTAACAGAACCTAAGTCGGTGATCCACAACTCGGATTGTGCGACAACCTCAGGTCTAAGGATTACATTGATTGAGATATGCAAATGACGACTTACTCGTTGCATCTCAATGTGGGTCAGTCCAAATTTGCTAAACTCATTAGGCAAGTTCGTGAACGTTGGAATGACATCACCATGCACATGACAAGTGGAACCGTGTCATCAGCCAACACTCACATTAGTCTAGGGTGTGTGTCCAGCACAACCTTAATGACCAAGGACAATCTAGTAAGAACAACATGAATATATAGTTCCACAAACGAATCACATATTCAATGACATATATCAGATGTTAAAAACAAGGACAACTTAATAACTTTATGAATACAGTGGGAATTACATCATACATGATTGCCTCTAGGGCATATTCCCAACAAGCCCTATCACCGTGGAGAAGCAGCCTAGCGCATTCCGAAGGAGAGTGAGCTAGGCCAGGTCCGCGCGTACCAGGATGAGTGTGTCGTCGGCATACTTGTGCACAAGGCAAGGGAGGTCATCCACGAGAGGGTGGAGCAAAGTGTCATCAGGGGATCTGTCAGCAATTCTTTGCCATAGGGAACTAGCAATGATCAAGAACATGTAAGGCGACAAAGGATCACCTTGGCAGAGCCCATTTATGCACCGGATCCATCGCGCAGACACGCCGTTAAGTAGGGAAACAACTTTCCAGACGTAGGATATCACGAATCCAAGAGCGGAAGCGCCCACCGAACCCGCCTGCAGCAAGGATCGCATCAAGAGCCTCCCAGTTGGCCGAGTCAAATTCCTTTCAGAAGTCGAGTTTCAGAGCGATTGTGGGGATTTCCCGGAGGCGACAACACTGGACTAACTCCACTGCACACAAGATGAACCCTTGGAGGCTTGTGGTGACGATCCGGGTAACCACTTCATGACGGAATTTTGCAGGGAGATGGGACGGAATCCGTCCACCTTTGTCACCAGCTTTGATTTGGCGAGTAGCGTGATGAAGGCCTGATTGATGCCAACAAGGTGAGGACGACCATGGTAGAACTCTACCAAGAACCTAGGAGATCGTCTTTGGCCAATCCCCAAAAGGCTTTGAAAAAGCCAGGGCCGAAGCCGTCCGGGCCTGGACTACTGTTCGAGCTCATGGAGAAGACAACTTTCTTCAACTCTTCCTCCGAAAAAGGCGCCTCGACCGCCTCCAAGCCGGGTACGCGTGGGATCATGGACGCGAGTTGAGGATCCCACCTCAACTGTTGTATCGTGCCCAGGAGGCCAGAGTAGAAAACTCGCAAAATGCGCACCTTGTAGTCATGGTTGCAGAAGGCGCGACCACCATCGTGTAGAGTCTTTATCTGGTTCCTCGTGAACCTGGTAGAAGCGCTCGCTTGGAAGAAAGATGTGTTCCCATCTCCCAGCTTGCACATGCGGTATGCATACCTCTATTTCTAGTACGTCTCCGGCTCTTGCATTCCGCCGACAAAGGAGACTTGACATGTCTGCTGATCCGCGACTCGGATGGCGTCAAGGCGCGGAGGTCCTCGAACAAATCCAGCAGGGAGATAACGGCCCGACATGCTTCCTCTATTTGTCACATGATGGCGACTATGTTTCCTCTATTTCTCCCATGCACTTTTGTTTCACAGAAGTTTTTCTCCACATGGTGCATCTCATGCTTCCTTTCCTTCTCATATATGCTTCTTACTTTCTGACAAAGGATACAAGCCAGAACGGAGACCCTTTTTTCATGGACATAGTTTTTGGAAGCTGGAATTTGTATGCAAGAGGCCTTTTGAAAGAAGTTGAACCAGTAAAGAAAACAACACCCAAGTTCACGTCCCCACGGACGCGAATTTACGTTCCTATTTATACTTGAGGATCAGACCTTCCTGGTACTCATGCAACTTATCGTGAGGACCAGGCTTGGTTTATAATCAATATAGAAATTTTGATACTCATGCATATATGGCTGTGTGCATCCCTAGTTGGTGCAGAGGCCGGGGAAGTGAAATTCTCCCCCGAAAGTTTTTTTAGATGTTAAGAATTGTTGCCTCTTAAGTAAATGGATGTTTAAGCTGTTAACTGAATAGGGGATGTGGCATAAAATTTTGACTAATAAGTATTTAGGTGGAAAAACTATGGCCGAATTGGAGGCTAAACCTACGGATTCACCTTTTTGGAAGGGTATCATGCGGGTTAAGGATGAGTTTTTCAACCGTGTGAAGTTCATGATTGGTAATGGTGAGAGCATTAGATTTTGGGAGGATTGTTGGCTAGGGGAATCGCCTCTCGCAACCCAATATCCTTCGTTATACTCAATTGTGAGTAATAAGAATGTCTTAGTTTCCAATGTGCTAGGCAATCACCACCTAATTTAAAATTTTGTCGCTCTCTTACTTGGGATTAATGGGAGAGATGGTTGCATATCATAGAAAGACTTATGGATGTCTCTTTATAAGACAATCAGGATAGTTGCCGTTGGACTCTCACCAATTCTGGGATTTTTTTCAGTTAGATCTTTTTACGCTGATCTGATGAATGGGGATATTAGATTCCTAAATAAGTATTTGTGGAAATTAAAGGTGCCTCTTAAGATAAAAAAATTATGTGGTTTCTATCTAGGAAAGAATTGCTGACGAAAGAGGAATTGTGTTATTCGTAAAAAATGTGTGTTCTGTGGGGATCTAGAAACCATTGATCACTTATTTATCTCCCGTGAATTTGTGAAAAAGATTTGGAGGCTGGTGCATTTTACATTTAGCATTTCACCTCCATCTACTATTACCACTATGTTTGGCAATTGGCTATATGGGGTAGATAAATCTACGAAAACACCTATACGCATAGGGGTATGTGCTTTACTTTGGGCTGTATGGAATCACAGGAATGAAGTTGTTTTTAACAATGAGAAAGACGGGAATTTTTTGCAGGTTATTCATCAGGCCAATTATTGGATGCACCTATGGTCTCACCTTCTCCTGGAAGACCAGCGTTCGCGTTTGGATGGTGGATGGACTCGGCTGATGGCGGTCGTTCAGGCTATCTTCAGCAAGGTTGGTTGGTTGCATGACAGACGTCTCCGTCATGGATAGCCTCAGATTGATGGGGTTAAATGTTCGTCTTTGGGACATTTCGTCTATTTTTCTTTACTCAAGTAGTTTTCTGTCTAGAAGCTATTGAGACTCTTTGTCAGTTGTTTTGGTTGTAATTTAAATCTTGGATGATTATTATTTCAATAAAAACCATGTGCATCAGCCTGATGTAGAGGCTGGGCTCCCCTTAAAAAAAAAAGTAAAGAAAACAAAGACAATCGAAGCATATAGTCCATAGATACAAAATTCAAGTACATAGGAAACCAAGATGCCTTGTACTTGAAAAAATTGTAACTTTAATAGTTCATCTATTCGCTTACAAATCCTGTGCAATGGCGTATTCCAGATAATTCCATTGTTTGGTAAAGAATTTAGATTATTCTAGGAATGTGAAAAATCAAGTGCTAGCAGCATTGATAATGTATTCGACGGTAATATGCACCTCTAAGTAGATCGAGTGAATCACTTTGTAATGTGTTCTCAATATTCTAGATAAGATCTTGAAGCACTATATAGTTGCGACTTGAAAGACGCACATTTGTACGTCATATATTGCAGGAAACATGTTCTATAGAAAGATGAAGCATCGTATAAGTTTGAAGCGGTGGGTTAAGTTTTCAGGGTCATAGGAATCATTCATACGGTAAAGGATGCATTGTCATATTTTCTGGAAACAAATCAGGCGTGAATTTTGGAAACAAATCACGTACGGGGGTGATTTCTGGAAACATATCAGGTGTGTTTTTCTCATTGTTATATTTGCTGGAAAAAATTGGCGTGATTTTTGGAAACAAATCAGGCGTGATTCTGGCTGGTAGTTATTGTGAAAATCGCAATTAATATAGATATATGTTTTGAGAGAAACTATCTACGAGATGGCTCCTGCTAACTCGATCGAACGGATGAAGCAACACACGTATCCTATGGCAGGAGAATGATCTCGTGGAAATTATAGTAACGGCGCCCGATGTATCCTAGCAGCGCTCTTTATAGATACATAAGGTTCGGAGATAAATCAGAGGGTCCTAAATAGTTCATAGGAGCCCAGCTGTGAGTGTTTGCTACATCATAGTGGCACGCCATTCGCTCACAAAACCACATTTACCAGTGGACTGCCTCTTACTGATAGACAGGACAAGTCACCAGCGTGTGGGGCCAAGGGAGTGCCTTTTTGTTGCCTAGGAACTACTCCTTCGGTTCCATAATGTAAGATGTTTCAGGTATTTCTCATGTTGTCTAGATTCGAACTAAAATGAGTGGACACATATATACAAAAATATGTCTACATACATGCGTATATATGTGAATGTGAAAAAAACTAAAACATGTTATAATGTGGAAAGGAAGAAGTTATAACTTCTTAGTGCTGGCTCCTCACCTCTCTGTCTGCTCTTACCTCCACAGCTTCCCCTCCTCCCTATACCTCATCACCGTAGTAGCAGCCGCCACCGCCTCTCCCTATCCTTTATCCCAGCTAATGTCCTCGGCTCTATCACCATCGGTGAGCTCGAAATCATTTTGTAGTGTAGAATTGCTAATGGTTGGAATTAGTTGATTTGAGAACTACAATAGTTTAAAATGCATCGCTCCATTGTGACGAATAGATGACATTCTATGCTACACCACATCGCTACTCCATTTCTAGGTGCAAATACACCATTATGATGTATTGTGAGGCCACATCCATCCTCCCGGTAGGTGAGGAAAAGCATAACTTATTCAAATAATTGACGGGACGACACAAATGATTGGTGGTTAGCCTAAAATGGCGAGAAAACATACATAAGGGCATGCTCTAGCTAAGAATCGTCAAAAACATGAGGAAACAAAATGATCGGCTGTTCTCTAACCGCCTGATCCGACAGGGTTTGCGGCAGCCCCCTTCTTCCCATACAGTTCAGACATGATTGACATAACCCTACCAGCAGATAGGTTAACCTTGACGCATTCTTTTATTCTTCTATTGGAATACCACTGTGTGACCTTAAGTACCTCCTCAAACTGAACTTCTTAATGCATGGGTGATTCTGTCCCTCAATAAACATGGTGACATGCCATTTCCGTCTTCTTCTCTTAACTCTATGTCGCACCTTGCATCTGGTCTACTTTGTAAAGCTTCGGTTCCGCTGCCTCATCAGTGGTATCGGCGTAGAAGAGAACTAGCAACCGCCGTGAGCTGATGGCACGATAGGCTGTGCGGCGCTAGGGTGATTCATGATGGGAGAGGACTCTGGTTGTAGACGAGCTAGTACGATAAAGCGGTGGTTGATGTCTACGCAAGCTTCTATTCTTGTGGACAGTGTTGGGCCTCCAAGTGCAGAGGTTTGTAGAACAACAACAAGTTTCCCTTAAGTGGATCACCAAAGGTTTATCGAACTCAGCGAGGTAGAGGTCAAAGATATCCCTCTCAAGCAACCCTGCAATTAAAATACAAGAAATTTCTTGTGTCCCCAACACACCTAATACAATTGTCAGCTGTATAGGTGCACTACCTCGGCGAAGAGAGAGTGAAATACAAGTAATATGGATGATAATAAGTGATAATAGCAAGCTGATATAAAAATGGCAGCAACCGAACATGTAGCAGAACTGGTGTAAACGGTGTTCCAACGCTTAGAAACAAAGCCTAGGGATCATACTTTCACTAGTGGACAGTCTCAACAATAACAACATAATTGAATGCATAAATATCATCTCTTCACTATGCTACTCTGAACCACTCTCCGGTTGGATAACGAACACCAATCATTGTGTAATGCTACAAAAGCACGCCTTAGAGTCTCATTCTCCATCTAGGTAACCCCACACTATCACCATGAGCGCACTAGATGGTTCGACTGAAACACTACAATTTTATAGGGTCATTCAACACAAAATATATAAATCATGATAAGTCACACACGGTGCACACACTGTCACCGTTACACCGTGGGACAAAGGTGTCTCCGGAGATCTCATTAACAAAACCATTAGAATAGGATAACATATGAAGAGTAACATCTACTTATTAAACTAGATTACAAAGCTCATGATCATATAAAGATCACACCATGGGAGAGAGAGAGAGATGAAACACATAGCTACCGATAGAGCCCTCAGTCGCGGGGAAGAACCACTCCCTCCTCATCATTGGAGTGAGCAATGGCGATGAAGATGGCGGTGGAGTCGATGGATATGGCTCCGGGGGAACTTCCTTGTCCAGACAGGGTGCCGGAACAAATATTCCTGTCTCCCAAAACTTGTCGGCGGCGTCAGAGGAGCTACAGAACTTTTCGTGGATGGAGGCTTAATTTTTTAGGGTTTTCGCGTCAGGGGGAATAAATAGGAGAAAGGGCGATGTTGGTGGGCGCCCAAGGGCCCCCAACCACCTGGTGGTGCGGCCAGGGGGTCCCGTGCCACCCTATGGCGTGGCTACTCCTCTGCCCCCCTTCGGGTCTCTAGGATTTTGTTTCGTCCAATTTCGAGAATATTTTCAGAACAACTTTTCTGAAATAAAAAACAACATAGAACAAGAACTGGCGTTGTGTCATGTTATCAATAGGTTAGTCCAAAAAACATCCGAAAAACATGTAAAAACATAAAGGTATTGGATAGAAAACAAGCATGGATCATCAAAAATTATAGATACGTTTGAGAGGTATGAGTGGCGCGGATCGAGATGGAGGGTGGGTCATCTGTTTGAGATTGCGCTAGCTATGCTTCGTGTCCAACCATGTTTAGCTGGATGGGATCTAGAAAATAAACCCCACATGCCACGCTGGTGGTAAAAGTACTTTCACGGCGTGCACAAATAACTTCATGTGGTAGTAACTCCTGAAAATACCTGTACCCTCACCTTGATCAAGGACGAGTGGTCTTATCTTTTGCACGCCGGTGGTAAAGGTACTTCCACCGGCGTGCACAAATAACTTCACTCCGCTAATATTTTCTGAGAGGGGCCCCGCACCCCTACCTTCCTCACTTGGCAGGGGTCTTTTCTTTCAACGCTGGTGGTATTATATTATTACTCGCGGGTTAAATTGTTTATGCCGGTCATATTTTAAGAAAATCAGCCCCACCCTACCACAAGTGTGAAAATATGGTACCCCGCCGCTGATAGTCTTTAATCTATATGCAGTTTGTAGTGCACTCCGTGGTATGACGGGCTTCACCACCATTACCTTCTCCCTATTGAGTTCCTAGACCTATAACTCGGAACTCCCACTTCGGGGGAACCAGAGGGAATCTTGTCAATAGTTCCACTATACTCTTGGTTTTGGCTGTTCATAGAGCCTACCATAAAACAACCAACTAAAAATTTCCACTTGTCTACTGTATTGACTCAGGTCATGGGGATAAATGAGAACATTCAATTTCCCTAGCGAGCATATGAATTCCATCGTCTATCACAAAAAAATGAAATGTTTCATTGTCTATCACAGAAAATGAAATATTTTAGGAAAATGAAATGTTTCCCAGCCACAAGACAAGTGCAAGCATACAAAATAATTCCATTTGGTTTTGTCCAGATATTTAAATAATATCCTACACACTACAAAATAAATAAAAATGATATAGGTAACACGTCATGATAATGGATGAAGCTTTGGAAGAAACATGCTTGATCTGTAGCAACATTACCGGCTACGAAGAGAACCTTTTAGCATCATCAACATCATCAATTCTTAAGCACAATGAAACTTTAGATATATTTTCACCTAGAATCGCTGGTGAGCAATGACACAAATAATATAGAAGAAAAGGCACTCTTCTTTTGATAAGAACAAACATGTGAAAGAATAATGTAAACAAAGCAAGAATCTTTACCTTGTGAGGATCAAGTGACCAAGAAGGATGTGAAATGGTTTTCGTCATAATAACTATAGAAATACTACATGCATACTGATGTTTCAACTTGTTATCCTCCATGCAACAACATAAGGATAATATGTATATATGATTCAGTAAAGAAAGGAGAATAAGATAGATGAGCAGGAGTTTACCATGGCGTGAGCACTGTCACTGTGGAGGTAGCCTCCCTTGTTCATGTGCTAGATGCGACCACCCTGGAGATCGGTGCCACCACAGCCATGAACGTCCAAGGAAAGCTCCGAGGCATGGCTTCTCCTTCCCCTCGCCTCCAGTCCCCACTCCTCCGCTTATCGCCTTGGAGTCGCCGAGCCTAGAATACGGATCACTTGTTCATCAACAGAATTCCTATCTTCATCAGTACGAATAGCATATCTGTGAACACGCTTCAAAGGGGCATTCGAAGGAGAGCCACCCTCTTCCATTCAGGAGCCGCGTGTGGAATATGATCCCTGGAAGATGAAGTGGATGATCCGGAGAGCACCCCGTAAACTCTGGTGGACGGAACTCCTCCGGCGATGAAGGGGCGGCGGCTGGAAGCAGTGGAGAAGGAGAGGTGTCCGGTGGAGGGGAAGTTCCGATCTGGAAATCCCACCCGTTCTCTTCTACCAAAAAAATCGAAATTGCTTGGGTCAGATTATTCGGCCTAAGGGGGAGGGGCGGATAATCCGGCCTGCTTTACCACTTCCTCAAAATGCGGAAAAATAATAGAACCCTTGTGTGTAGGATAGAGATGTTTTAGAAATGAGATGGGCTGAGGATAGATTTTCACACCGGCAAAGGTACTCCATACTCTTATTTCCAAGAAAGAAATTCCAAAAGGCCAAATTTGAGTATGTTTCTAAAAAACAACTTAAAACTAGAAAAAAAACCAAATGAAGCTCAAATAAGAACCAACTCTTCTCAAGAAGAGGTTGGTGGCAGAAGCCACCATGTAAGAGGGTATGGTATGACACCGCAAAGATGTATCTAGGGTGCATTGCCAAATCTCAACATTTTAGGTCACAATTTAACATTAGAAAAAGAGAGATATAAATGAATTTTTAGTTTGCGCATAATTGGGGGAGGGAGACCCAATGTGTTAGGATAACACTACCCTTATGTCCATACCTACTCCTAAACCCAAACACATAGCCAGCTATAGGTGTGTGTGCAAGATCTTTAAGTCAAACTCTCTGAATCGATGATATTTAGCTCATTCGTGAAAATATCAAGTGGCTTCGTGAAAATATCGTCAAATTGATCCTTGGGTGGCACATAGGAAAGTGCAATATCTCCACGGGCAACATGGTCCCAAATGAAATGAGTCCTAATCTTAATATGTTTAGTTCTTGTGTGTCGCATGTAATTTTAGGCGATCTTGGTGGCACTCTCGTTTTCACATAGGAGGGGCACTTTGTAACAATGAACATCATATTCTTTAAGGGTTTTCCTTCTACATAGTAATTAATTACAACCACTAGTCGCCACAACATGCTCGGCTTTGGCGGTGGAGAGAGATATGTAATTTTACTTCTTCGAAGACCAACTCACCAAGGACCTACCAAGTAATTGGCAAGCCCCCAAAGTTGATTTCCTATCTTCGTGATCACCGTCCCAATCCGAGTCTGTGTACCCACTGAGAGAGAAATGTTCCCCCTTTGGGTACCACAATCCAAAATCTTGGGGTATGAACCAAATAACGAAAGATCCTATGGACCGCGTCAAATGTCTTTAGGACCCGCTTGATACCTTGCACACACTCCTACACTCAACACAGTATCGGGTCTAGAAGCAGAAAGATAAAGCAAAGAACTAGTCATAGAACGATAAAACTTTTGGTCCACATCTATACCATCTAGATTGCGCTTGAGATGACACTTGATTTGCATTGGAGAGACTTTGCCTTTATCATCTTGGAAATTGATCCTCTTGACCATGTCTTGGGTATACTTGGCTTGAGAAATGGACGTCCCAAGGGAGAATTTGAGCTCTCCCATCATAGACATCTCAAACTTGTCACTAATAAGTTTTGAGAATTCATCATTGAAAGCTTTATTAGTTGAGCCAAAGTTAATATCGTCCACGTAGAGTTGGCATATGAAAAGCTCTCATTTGATCCTCTTTGTGAAAAGGGTTGGATCGATTTGCCCAACTTCAAAACCACGGTCTTCCAACAACTCTCTAAGGTGCTCATACCACTCACGTGGTACTTGTTTCAGTCCATAGAGCGCCTTATCGAGCTTGTTGACATGTTTACGGAAGTTGGGGTTCTCGAACCCCGGAGGTTGCTTAACATATACCTCCTCTTTCAATGGACCATTTAGAAAAGCACTCCTGACATCCATTTCTTGCACTTTAAAGTTATGCAAAGATGCGCATGCAAGAAGGATACAGATGGACTCAAGGCGAGCCACGGGAGCATAGTTTTCATCAAAGTTAATGCCTTCCACTTGACAGGGGCGTAGTGCTGTTGAGTTAGTGGTGCACCGGGAAGAACACGATGTTGAAGAAGCATCGCACCGAGTGTGCCAAGCTCGGGGACACATCATGGGTGAAGGCACACATCAGTGTTGCCAGCATCGGGCATGCGTAGACGGACAAATTCGATGTTGAAAAGTGGCCGCATGAAGCTTGCTGGGCCCGGGGACACATCGTGGACGAAGGAAAGCTTTTGGTGTTGCCAGCACGTGGCACACATGGACAGGAACCATCACGAAGTGTACGCCATGTCGAAGGGAACAACAGAGAAGAACTCGCGCCAATCGGTGTGAAGTAGAAGGTGCCGAAGTCAACAAGTGTTGTGGGAGTAGAAGAAGTGTTCGGGGAAGATGACGGCGATGCTGACGCTAAGCGACATAGATGAAGAGTTGGACAGTGTTGTAGTCCATGGAACCAAATGCGGACGGTAGGGGGCCAGGTAGGCCTGCAAAGGGCCACGGTGGTCACATATAGAAGTGCGGAGGCGGTGTTCGAATTAGGCGAGGAGGAATCCGGCGGCGTGAAGAAGACTGTGCACGGACGTTGACGACCCGCGCCAACAGTGGCGGAGCTTGACACAAGTCCATGGGGGGGGCGGCAAAATGCAATATCTGTTTTCCTGGAGGGGCAAACACACAAAAATACCTATCTAATCTGTCCCAAAAAAAAATCTTTCACGTTTGTGCAAATCCTGGTGGGGTGGTGGCCCCCCTGAATTGCACTAAGCTCCGCCTCTCCGCACCAAGATAGGAGCACTAGTGGAAACAGGGGCATTAGTCCCGGTTGGTAAGTCCCATTTGTCCCGGTTGTGCAACCGGGATGGGTCAGCCGGGACAAATGGCCCTCCCCCATTTGTCCCGGTTGCGCCAGGACCCGGGATGGTAGGGATGGCCCACGTGGCGAACCTGGCCAGGGAGTTCGTCCCGGTTCGTTTTAGGAACCGGGATGGATATACCTTCTCTGAAAAAACAAATATTCCGCCCACTTTTACTGCCGCGGCAGGGTTTTTTTTTCATTTTTTTCATTTTTTTTGGCTCATGTCTCGCAATCCCCAACCGGCCTCCACTTCCCCAACCGCGTCCACTGGCCCACGTATTTAATTAAGCCCAGTGGCCACATTTTGGTCAAAGGGCCGACTGGCCCGCGTCTTTTATTAAGCCCACTGGCTACATTCGGTCAAAGGGGCCACTGGCCACGTGGGGGTCAAAGGGGCCACTGGCGAGCGACCTAGTGGCTGGCTCGCCCGGTCCCTTAAAGTAAGACCACGCGCGGTCAAAGGAACCACTGGCCGACTCGTCTTCCCGCGCCTCCACTTCCCCGCGCGCGCGTGGCCACGAACGGCACGCCTCGGCTCCCCTGCGCATTCATGGCCGCCTGCAACCGCCGCCACGTTTCGGCCGCCGGTTGGCATGCCGGCCGCCGCCCGTACACCCCATTCACCCCGGCCGCGCCCCAGCCCACGCAACCCTAGCCGCCATGTCGCCCTGCCGCTGGTTCAAGCGCGCCAAGAACGATCACGAGGCCGGGTCCTCGAGCGGCGCCGGCCAGAGAGGCGACGGCGTCCCCCGCGCGCCGGCGGAGGCCTTCGGCTTCGGCCCGGGAGGCGTCCGCATTGGGGGGCAGCCTCGCATCCCCGCTCCACCTCCGGCATCGCGCCCGCCGCCCCGCGCCGTGCCGGGCAAGCGCTTCCGCCGCTACGTGCGGAAGGAGGAGGCCGAGTGGCACTGGAGCCACGCCAAGCCGGTGTTCTGGCCGGACGTCCACCTTCCGGACGGCTGGCACCTGAATCCGCAGCGCATCCCCGTGCCGCCGCCCCCGACCAACGAGGCCGCGCGCGAGGAGATCGAACGCCGGCGCTGTCTCCTCCCGGCCCACCTCCTTAGGGACCGCGCGTACGCGCGCAGCTCCCCCTACTGGGCCACCTGGTTCCAGCAGGAGCACGACCAGCGCCGTCGCTCCTACATCCCCACATCCCAGGAGGAGGTAAGCACCGCCGACTACCCCGCGCCACCGCCGGGCAGGGAGCCGGAGTTGTGGTTCCTCGAGGACATCGTCGAGGACGAGGCGGACCCCGAGCTCCAGGCCGGCTTGGAGGAAGCCTACGAGGCCTCCCGCCGCTCCCTCGTCAAGGACGAGGTCAAGCGGTGGGAGCAGGTCCTGGCCGCCGCCGCCGCCGACGCCGACGCCATGCCGCCCCCTTCAGCGCCTGCCCCCTGGTGGCAGGCCATGAACGCCGAGTTGGAGGCGTCGGAGGACCAGCCGCCGCCACAGCCGCTGCCCCCCGGCCTGGAGTACGGGATGACCTGGGCATGGACCGGCGGCGAATGGGCTCAGGAGGAGCTGCCGCCGCCGCCGCCGCCGCAGCCGTAGGAGCTGCCCCCGCCGCCGCCGCACACGCCCCCGATGCCTCCGGAGCCACCGGCGGGCCCGCCCCAGCTGCCTGCCCACCTGTGGCAGGCACCCGCCTACCACTGCATCTCCTCCGAAGAGGAGGACTAGGCCGGCGGCGGTGCGCCCCCCCCCACCCAAGACTAGGCTACCCACCCCCACCCCCCCAAGAAACGGCCGGCCGCCTGTGGCCGCGCCGCCACCCCCTATATGTAAGCACGGCCGGCCGTCTGTGGCCGCGCCGCCGCCCCTATGTAAGCACGGCCCCCGGGCCTTTTTAATATATATTTCGTGTCGAAAAAAACGCGTCCCTAGTTCAACCCCGCCGGCGGAACCAGCACCGGCGTGATCTTCCTATCCGTTCCCGCCGCCGGCAGGGCTTCGCCAAGGCATGTCCGCTGTCCTGGGTGGTGGCTCGGCCTGGAGAGAGGGCCGAGATATTTATACAACTGGGCCTCTAGTCCCGGCCCGTGCCACCAACCGGGACTAGAGGCACCCCCTTTGGTCCCGGTTGGTACCACGGGTCGGGACCAAAACTTATTTCGAAATTTGGTGGCACCCTGCGCGCCCAAATTTTTTAGCGCCCAAATTTGAAAATTGTTTAAGTTTTCACATTAATAATTTCTATATACTTTCGAATTTGACAAAAATTTCACCATGAAAAGTGCTAGAATTTGCATAACTAATTCAAATCCGTTTTTCTTTTAACTAAATAATTATTCTAATTATTGAAACTATTAATTATTTTACCATTTGCATATAATTTGAATATAAATATCTTACAATTTTTGTTTTCTCTCGTGATCTTCCGAGTGAGTCCAGAGCATACAAGTCATTCTGCGTCTCCAAATGATGATGACCCGATCGAAGGCGTTTCTCCTCATAATCACTGCGATCGCCGCGACGGATGCATGGATAGATGAACCCACTAAGCCGAATTATATTGGCTCTAGGAGCTGATCATATTGGCTCTCCATGAATGTATGAGCTTCAACATTTTTCTCCAGCCTTTGCTGCAACTTTATATAAAGTTCGACAAATCGAGTTGTACCTTTTTAACACGGAGAATTTGGGATCTTCGTCTACAACAGAAAAACCATAATTCTCCTTCGAAGGTTCACTCTGAGCATCCTTTCTCCATCTTTTCAAAACATAGTGTGGTGGAATTTCTTTGATATTTCTGATCTCAAGAACCTTCAGTACCTGGCAACACGGAAGACCTACATTTTCAAACTTCTTGCAGCTACAAATGTATTCTGATGAGTCGAATCTAACAAAATGACCCTGACGCCTGTTTTTGACAGTTATCTCATACTCGGATATGGGTCCAATTTCGCCACAGTTATAGACCACACAATCCAAGATCAGTTCAAATTCTAATCTGAAAATCTCAAACAGTGCAGGAGTGTATGCATTAGCAGCTTGCCAAAGTAACCGCAGAGGTGCAACCCTCTGCGTCATTTGAACTCCAAGGTAGTCAGTTTGTTGTTCAGCTAGACGTTTCTCCTCCAAAAATTTATCATATCTGTTAAAGAAGTACCGAAGATCTATTTCTCTTTTAAGGATATCTGTCAGCTGGATGGTATCCCTGCTATCACTTCGAAGTGTGCCTGCAATATCTGCGCAGAATATATGACACCCATAAGGCAAAGCCCATCTTTCTCTATCCTCATACAATCTACTTAGCCACTCGTTATCCTTCAGATTGTACTTCGCCAACAGGTTTTCCCAGCTAGATAAGAAGTCCCATTCCTCCTCATAGTTATACAAAGACCTACTAAAATCATGAGCGAAAGTTTCTAAACAATGGAATATATCCCTTAATACTTTCGTTGCATTTTGATATAAATGCAAAATTGAGAAGCGGTGGACAGTCCCTGGCCAAGCAGAAGTAACTGCATCCCCTATCGATGTAAAGCAGTCAGTCAAAATTGTATTGGGCTCTTTTCCACTCATGGCAGATTGTAATGTTTCAAACAACCACTTGAAGGATTCGACTGATTCATGATAAATAAATGCGGTACCAAATATGATTGGCTGCTTATGGAGGTTAACTCCAATGAATAACAATAGAGGCCTGCCATAATCACTTGTTCTATACCGTGTGTCAACACATACTACATCTCCAAAGTAGTTATAATCCTGCAATATCTGTCAGGATGGTATCCGTACTATCACTTCGAAGTGTTCCTGCAATCTCTGCGTACAGTTATCTCATACTCGGATATGGGTCATAGTTGTCAGCTCCCCAAAAGGATGAAAGCCATCTGTACTTAGACCAAACCATAAGTTTCTCGCCTCTCCTGCAATGTCTGGGAAGTCTCTCTCGATCTTTCTCCACTGCGATCCATCGGCGGGGTGGCTCAACTTTCCGTCTTTCTTACGGTCTTCTTTGTGTCATCGCAACAACCTAGCATGCTCTTTGTTTCTAAACAGACGTTTCAGCCGTGGTATTATAGGAGCATACCACATCACCTTAGCAGGAACCCTCCTACGGGGGGGCTCGCCGTCAACATCACCAGGGTCATCTGCTCTGATCTTATACCGCAGTGCAGCGCATATCGTACATTCATCCAAATTCTCATACTTCTCACCGCGGAAGAGGATGCAGTCATTAATGCATGCATGTATCTTCTGCACATCTAATCCTAGAGGGCAGAGAGCTTTCTTTGCTTCGTACGTACTCTCAGGCAATTCGTTATCCTTTGGAAGTTTTGGCTTCATTAGTTGAAGTAAACTCTCAAATGCCTTGTCAGTCACACCGTTCTGTGCCTTCCATTTCAGCAACTCCAGTGTGGTACCGAGCTTTGTGCTACCATCTTCGCAATCTGGGTACAACAATTTTTTGTGATCCTGTAACATGTTGTCCAGGTTCAACCTCTCTAATTTATTTTCACAGTCTTCCCTTGCATCAGCAATAACTCGGCCAAGATCATCATCGGGCTCTTCTGATGCCTGTTCTTGATCACCTCCTTCTTCTGCATTCTCTTCCATTGCAGTATCGTCGTATTCAGGGAACAAAGGATCTTCTTCTTCATCATCGTCTTCCATCACAACCCCTTTTTCTCCATGCTTGGTCCAGCAATTATAGCTGGGCATGAAACCTCTCCGAAGTAGATGGCCGTGAAGGATTCTTTCGGAAGAGTGCTCTCTGACGTTCCGACAATCAACACATGGGCAACACATGAAGCCATTATCTTTGTTCGCCTGAGCTACAGCAAGAAATGCATTCAGGCTGCCATATACTCAGAAGTGCGTCGGTCACCATACATCCATCGCTGCCGTGCATGCATCTGCATCGTATAATTAAGTTTATCAAAACACATTACAATAACATATTAATACAGAGATGACCACAGTACATCGACAAATACTACATTTTTATGTATCAGTTACAGATGAAAAAGATAAGTTTGTTAACCTCGGTCGAAGATACCATTTTTAGTGAGCTTATGTGTGGCTCGGGAATTTCGTCGAACACCTCGTGTGCATAGTAAAATAAAACACACTAACACCACCCTCTCTCACACCTCCAAGCAAAAAAAAAGATGGAAGGGGGGGGGGGGCTGGGGCAGTATATATAGGGGAATGGGGGCATTGGTCCCGGTTCGTGGCCTGAATCGGGACAAATGCTCATGCGCGTGCCACGTGGCCTGTGGCTAGGCATTGGTCCCGGTCCGTGGCACGAGCCGGGACCGATATGTCCCCCACGAACCGGGAAAAATGCCCCCAGGCGATTCCTGTTGCCCCGGGCACACAAACCGGGACCAATGCATAGCATTTGTCCCGGATTTGGTTGCAACCGGGACAGCTGCCCTCTGGCCCCCTGGACGAGAGGGGTTGTTTCCACTAGTGGAGGCGCGGAATCGGGGTACAAAGTTGGAGGGCATGCAAGAAGCCTCCTAGAGATAGAGTAGGAGGTGCATTACAAATTCTATACTATCAAATATATGTAAACGGAATATATCTCTAACACCGAGTAGGGAGCTCGAGGTTTACACCCTATGATATGTTTCGTGCTCACCATGCAAATTTTGAAACATATGGACAAGCTAGAAGTCATTTTGGGGTGGCAGGCTTGCATGTTGCGGGCGGTATGTATGTGGGGGAGTGTTTCTACTTAGTTATGTAGGAGCGACTCACACTGGTTTATGTACACTATGGACAAAGAGGCTGCACTTTTAAACAATTAGTCGAGAAGAAATAAAGAGAAAAGGAGGGTATGCGAGGGGAATTTGTGAACAAGTTAGTCGCGGGATGAAATAGGACACATATAATGCATGTAGTGCTTTCTAAAATGATGACGTGTATCCTTTGAGCGCGCGTACATAAGTAGGGATCAAATCATGGAAATCGATCAAACGATCCTCGAGATACATATATACAATGACGGAAGATGTATTAATCAGCATGTGATATGGGTGCATAATCGTAAGTGAATTAAGAAGATGGATAGCGCGGTGGCTAATTAATTTTGGTGCTGCGTAAGAGGTGCAGCTTTTCGGTTGTTTTCTTCTCATTTTATTATTACATTCACACACGAAAGCAGGAGATAAACAATACTCCCTCCGTCTGGAATTAAAAGTCACAAAGCTTGACAAAAGTGGATGTATCTAGACATACTTTATTGTTAGATACATAAACTTTTATCAAACTTTGTGACACTTAATTCCGGACGGAGGGAGTACATAAGTAGTAAGTAACAGGAAATTAAAACAGTAAGGACGCCCTGTTTGGACTAGAAGTATCTTTTGTTTGTGCTCCTGTCGTATTTAATTCCAGGTTGAACTAAATACCAGTGCACACACAAAAAATAACTCCAATCCAAACAGGCCCTAAACGGGTTGCATGCATGATTTGTTCGATCAGGGAGCTTGGGAGCAGAGGATGGACTGCGCGTCGACCTCGTGCAGGAAGCCATTATTAGCTCCATTGGAGTTGTCCGCGGACCAGATAAACAGCCCCGGCAGCCTCCCCTCAGCGTGCAGCTGCCTCGCCGCCTGGAGGGCAACCTGAGGCGTGACCTGCATCTGGACTATCGCGGGATCGCCTGTGATGAAGCTGGCGAGCACCGTGGCGCCGGGATAGTTGGCTACTTGTTCATCATACCTGGTAAGGTAGGTGTTGACGTTTGGGATGGCGCCGCAGCCGAAGAATTGGAAGTTAACGTAGTCGATCACGCGGTGGTGGTCACGCCACAGCTGCTGGTAGTATTGCTGGACTTTTATGTCACCGAAAGGCGCGATGGATGTGATCATTTTGCCCGGTGGGTAGTTCTGCTTCAGCCGTTTCAATAGTGTGCCAATGCAGAAGGAGAATAATTCGGCGGTGGTTCCATCGGCGAAGTGCTCGTAGTTGATGTCCACGCCCTCGAGGCCGTGCGCGTCGATGATATCCCTCAGGGACGCGTAGGCATTTTCCACCCATCTGTCGGGGTCGGCAGCCGTCGGCGTGAAGCGGACCTCGACGGTTTCTTCCTCACCGCTTCGCACAGGAATACAGTCTCCGCCGACGCTGAGCATGACCCTGACGTTGCGGTTCAAGGTTTTGATGTTGGTGACGTCTTGTTGGGTGAACCCCGCCGTATCCCAGAACGGAATGAATACTCCGTTCGTGGACACCCGTCTGTTCACGTCGTGGACGTCGATGGCGAAGGCGAGGATGAAGTGGACGGTGACGTCGGGGTTGATGGGCACCATGGGGAACCTGATCCCACGGTGGGTATTACCGATGTACTCGCGGAACAGCTTCCCGTTAGCCATGGCAGCTGGCTTGAGGACTCGGGTGAGGTTTAGCGTGTATGGCAGAGGTAGGCGTGAGGCTTTAGGGTGAGCTTTAACGTGCTGCATCTAGTGCAAAATATATAGTACTATTTGCGCGTGTAACTAGCTAATGTTCGGTTGGTAGCTGAATTAGCTAGCTGGCGATCCATCCGTGACCCATTCGCAAGTCAGCTCACCCCTCCACTCACTAGCTCAGAACGTGCCGTCCTTGAAAAGATATTGGCAACTGCGGCTTTCTGTATAGCTGGATGTTATATATTCCCGATGGAAGTGCCAATACAAACTACCAAGTTCGTGCATAAACTCAATATGTATATATTGGTAAGATTAATATATTACGCACTTGGTGGCACCATCAGCCTAAGAGGATTAGTTCCACGGTAGCTTTGCCAATAAGCAAGAGTATGTGTGTTTTATGACAATTAATACCACATACGCCAAATAACATGCCGTTCTTTGGAGATGCGGATCAAGTTGCCAACCAGCAAGCACATTGAACTATGTGGACTTCTTCAGCGTGCATCCATCCCCTGTCATACATTGGTCTGATCAAACCCCCTTGAAACATTGTTTCATTTATCCACCATCAGCCTGAGAGGCTTAATTAGTTCCACGGCAGCTTTCCCAATCCACTTAACCTTATAAACGTACACAACTAGCTTAATTTACTCCCTCAGGCCTTATTTGGTGCAGGTGATTTAGAGGGGATTATTGAGTATAAACCGCAGAGGGTTTGGTGAAAACACCGGTGACACCCAATCCCCTTGATTCCACTGTAATTCTCTTCGACCGCAATCACCTGCTCTAATTTTTTCCGTTTGGTGTGAGGTAGATGGGGGCATCTCTACTTGTGCTAGGCGCCACCGTTAGCCTGCCTGGAAACGCTGTCAGCCATAAAACGCGAGGAGTACCAGCGTCTAGAATACACGTCCACCCGACGTGTCTTGCGGTGTCTACAGGTTTTGAGCCCGGCCAAAACCAGCCCACCAAACAGCCCACTAGCGTTTTCTGGTGGTCTTAGTATGGGCTGGGAATGTACACGAAAAAACCTGTCAAAACCCCTCTACCAAACAAGGCCTCAAGTATATAAACTCAGCATTGGAGATGCTGAGTTGCCAACCAGCAAGGACATCAATCACCATGTGCACTTGGTCAGCGTGTATCCATCCCCGGTCACACATCGGTATATCTCATCAACCCCCTTCAAACTCTTTTTTTTCCAGTCTAACCAGTGGTTCCTACAAATACCTTTTTGTGTAACTGGTCGTCGTTACGTTTAAGCGCTTGCCCATTCTAACGGCTATGAATCTAACCAATGGAGGTATACTACTATAAACTTATATGCCAAAGACAAGAGTCAGCTCTTGACGATATGGATGTATAATCCTATAACTTCTATGCCAAAGACAAGACAACTAATCTCGGTAGGTGGCATATCTCTCCCGGTCACAAGATTTTTTAAATATACTACAGAACTATTCTATGGTGTGTCTATCAATATTGATTTCCAAATATTTATATACACATATAGTTGGTCAAACTTATTATACCTTGGCTTTTAACTAAATCAACACGCCTTGTTTTCCGGAAGAGAGGTACTCCCTCAGTTTCAAAATGTAAGCCTTGATCAGCATGCATTGATCCCCTGTCATACATTAAAAAAAATGATCCAAGTGTAACCACCGGTGTTTCTAGAAATACTTTTTGTGTAACCGGTCGTCGTTACATCTAAGGGCTTGCCCATTCTGACGGCTATGAATCTAACCGCTGGTTCTTACATAATAGAAACGCTTGCAAAACAATACCAGATTAAGCTTATAACAACTATTCTAACTTACTTGATAAAAAAAACAGTATCTGTGACGGGGACCGCTAGCAGAAAGACCATAACTTTCGCGTCCGAGCTCCGATTTTACCTTCCGCGTCCGATATTCTAACGGTTATGAATCTAACCAATGGATGTATACTCCTATAAACTTATATGCCAAAGACAATTGTCAGCTCTTGGCGATATGGATGTATAATCCTATAACTTCTATCCCCAAGACAAGACAACTAACGGTAGGTGGCATATCTCTCCCTCTCACAAGATTTTTTTAATATACTACAGAACTATTCTATGGTGTGTCAATCAATATTGATTTCCAAATATTTATATACATATATAGTTGGTAAAACTTATTATACCTTGGCTTTTAACTAAATCAACACGCCTTGTTTTCCGGAACAGAGGTACTCCCTCCGGTTGAAAATGTAAGCATTTTTAGCAAGCTCGTTTAGGTTGCTAAAAAGGCTTACATTTTGGAACAAATGTAGTAGTACTTTATTTCTTACACTTATCACACAAGGTATTTCATATAATGTAACTCTTACATTATGAACCATTCTCCTTGTTGAAGAAACATCTTCAATATACTTTGTAGAGAATAATCTACGCATTGGAGTTGGAGATGCATATGTTGTTGCCAACCACGAAGGACATCGATCACCATGTGGACTTGATCAGCGTGCATTGATCCCTTGTCATACATTAAAAAAAATGATCCAAGTGTAACCACCGGTGTTCCTAGAAATACTTTTTGTGTAACCGGTCGTCGTTACATCTAAGCGCTTGCCCATTCTGACGGCTATGAATCTAACCACTGGTTCTTACATAATGGAGACGTTTGCAAAACAATACCAGATTAAGCTTATAACAACTATTCTAACTTACTTGATAAAAAAAACAGTATCTGTGACGGGGACCGCTAGCAGAAAGACCATAACTTTCGCGTCCGAGCTCCGATTTTACCTTCCGCGTCCGATATTCTAACGGTTATGAATCTAACCAATGGATGTATACTCCTATAAACTTATATGCCAAAGACAATTGTCAGCTCTTGGCGATATGGATGTATAATCCTATAACTTCTATCCCCAAGACAAGACAACTAACGGTAGGTGGCATATCTCTCCCTGTCACAAGATTTTTTTTAAATACTACAGTACTATTCTATGGTGTACGTGTCTATCAATATTGATTTCCAAATATTTAGATTTATATATAGAGAGAGAGTTGGTCAAACTTATTATACCTTGGCTTTTAACTAAATCTACACGCCTTGTCTTCCGGAAGAGAGGTAGTACTTTATCTCTTACACTTACCACACAAGTTATTTCATATAATGTAACTCTTACATTATGAACCATTCTCCTTGTTGAAGAAACATCTTCAATATACTTTGTAGAGAATAATCATAACAATTGATCTAACTGAACTTTTGTTACAAACTCAACTTGCCGATAATTATCTTTATTTACATGATAGAATGCGCCGTCAAGAAATTTTCCATGACGATCACAATGATAAATCATTTGATCGTGCTCACAAATGCATTTCAACTACGGATCTTGCATTTGAATTCCCAATTCTTTCTTAGAACCTCTCACTTCATTCAAAAAGTTTGCATCCAACTCACCAACTTTACATCTATCCACATCCAAGATTTTATCCGGTACGAATTAATATTTTTGCCATTGCATGTATCATAGAAAACTCTTTTCAATGATACTTTTATTCTGTGAAATAAAACTTTCAGTGGTTCCTTACATACCGGGCGGCCATCACGAACTACTACTACCTCGAGCTCACACTGGAGCAGCGTCGGGATCTCCGCTGGAATCTCGACTACCGTCCGACTTGGGACGCCTTCTTCATCAATCTGCGTGAAAGGGCGCTCGCCAGGCATGAAGAGGATGGCCCGCCTCCTTCAAACTTTAACGAGGCTGGCCGTCGGTTCTGGTGGCGAGGCCGGAATTTTCAGAGTGTCATGAACTACATCACTGCCGGCGATAACCCCCGCCTGCGATACCCTCACTTGCAGTCCAGGCGTGCTCACCTGCCGAGATTCAATCCCGGACCTCTGTGCGACGACAGCGACGATGACGGCGGCGACTTCGACAACTACGAGTACATGTTTTATACTCCTAGGCAAGAGTATGACTAAACCCCGCTACCTGTGTATCCACTGTTGTTCTGTATTGCTAGTCTAGCTACCTATGTACCCCGGCACCTGTTAGCCGAGACAACACGGCTTAGGCCTCGGTCAAAGTTAGTTTGATGTATTACAGTTAGTTTGAATAATTCCGCTACTTTGTTAGTTTCAATAATTCTGCTACTTTGTTTGAATTATTCCAAACTTTGTTTCAAACTATCAAACCAAACAACACAGCGTACGAGCACACGGATCTTATGTTTCCTTTGAGCGCTTATGAACCGTTTGATCGGCGGTGTGTTTGTTTTCGGGGGCTTCTGAACCGTTGGATCACCGTTGTGTTTCTTTCGGGAAGAAGCACATGGATCCCATCCCATATATGCATAATAGTGTTACTTTAATTTTTCCATGGCATCCTCTACCGCTTCCTCTTCTTGTCTGTCTTCTAATCTATCGCTTCATCTTCGTGTCTGTCTTCTGATTGGACTCAAGCTTGGCAATGAGCTCATCCAAAACAGAGCTATATGGCGTACCTAAATGCTCCCATCCATCATTTTTCATTATCTGACATGTCAACAAGCTTGTAACCTGCACACAAACATGAACTCAAACTTGCCCAACTTTCTGGAAGGTTGTGAATATTCCGATCTTGCTGAAAACAGCAGAATTACACATATAGAGTCTTCAAAAGTAATTAAAGTAAAAAACAGAAAAGGAAAGAAACAATTACAGAAGTCACTAAAACAAAGTTACAAATATGAGGAAAATAGGACCGGAGGCCATAGGTTCACTAGTGGTGTCTCTTCAAAGTAAACAAACATGTTGGTTGACCAAATTACAGCTGGTTAATTGACAAGTCATGAACGTGCAACAATACTATTATGAGGAGACATAGTTCACGGGTTCTAACATTGTAGGCGTGACATCAAGGCATATGGACCGCTATACAGCATGCATCCGTATCTTAAAGTCCACAAAAAGAAAGCTATCTAGCAAATATCTCTGTTATTAAGTTGCAGCAACGAAGTGATTGCTTTGTGTCTAACAGACAAAAGAATTAATAACAATACGTAGTGTAAGAAGCGTTACTCATCTGTAGACAAGAGCACCGATGTTTTCTCCCTAGTAGAAACAACACATCCCCCACCTGTCATGTTTCTTTCACTCAAGCACATATGTAAGGGAGTCATGAAACTACAATCTAGCATGTAAACACTCTCTTAGAGGTGAAAATAACTACGTGGCCAAGTTAATCATAGACACCGGAGAGAACTGCAAGACAAGATTAAAACTATCTATGAATATAATTTAAGTATCTCAGATCGATATGAAGAAAATATCATAATCTGATGGTTCATCGGATCCGAGCAAACACAACAAGAATAATTACATAATGGTGGTCTCGATCATGGGAGACAGCTTATGAGACTCTAAACATGGATGCACACGGGAGAGAAGACCCATCTAACTACTTCTATGGACCTATAGTTCTGAGATGTCCTACTCATGCATCTGTGCAAATGCGATCATAGCGATGAAGAGGCCCCCGGTGACGATTTCCCTCTCCGGCAGGGTGCCGGAACAGGGCTTCAGAAGGCCTAGATTAAACTTTCGAGGTGATGGAGCCACTCTATATGTTTCTTGAAAAATAACTCTGTCCCTGATGTTTTTATGTCAAGGGCATATTATAGGTTAAGAGGCAGCGTCAGGCGGTGGCCAGCAAAGCCAGGGGCACACCAGGCGCGGCTCGGGGTGGGACCGCGCCTTTCAGCCCCTATAGGGCCTTTGGACCCTCTCTGGCTCATCTTTGGACTCCCTATTTGTTCCGGGTAAAAACTGGTCTCCGTAGATTTTCAGCCATTTCCAAAAATATTTTCTTACGAAATTTTCTAAAATAGAAAAACGACAAAAAAAAATTTGGCCTGTGACATCTTGTTAATAGGTTAGTCGATGAAAACATCTGGGAAACGACCAAAAACATGTGAAAACATGGTAATAACATAAGAGCGTTGGATAGAAAACAATCATGGAGCGTTGCAACATATCATTTGGCTACGCTTACTTCAAAAAGAATTATGTATTTTTTCATGAATTTAAAGCAACAGTTGTCATAATTCATTAACTATAGTTTCAATCAAACCTTTTATACCAACTGGTTTTTTTGTAAACAAATTAGCTCTTGTATAATTAGCATTATATTCATTTAACAAAACCCTCGATCTGTATCAACTGATTTTTGTGTGTGTTTGTTTTCTCCAAAATCATTACACGCAAACAAATTCGAAGGGTTACAATACATATGTCACAAATGTCATCTGAATGACGCAAGATCATCCACCTGTCTATGTTCTCAAAAAGGATCGATCATAAAAGCCCACAAACAACAAGTATCACAATTGTGTGTAAAACAAGATCGTCACAAGTTATCCACAATACACATCACAAGTTCACAATATGGTGAATATAGGTCATCAAGTCCAACATGAAGAACGTTGTCCTGGCAGACCTAGCCAAAACGTTCAAAAATCTGCATCGCTACAACATCAAGCTGAGCTTCGGTCACATCTTTCTACGTGGGGGATCAAATCCAATCCCAAGAAGATATATGCCATCCTCAAGATGGCACACTTCAAAATCTCAAAGACGTACAAGGGCTGACAGTGTATATGGCAGCACTTTGTCAATTCATCTCGCCACTGGGGGAGAAGGCGTTTCCGCTCTACAAGATCATCAAGAATTATGAATCCTTGACATGAACGAATGTACTTCATGTGGCACTCGACCACCCTAAGGAAATACTCACATCTATGTGCGTCCTCGTGGCCCCCATGCCTAGGGATCTCATGCGTCTCTCTGTATCAGTCACCAAGCAACGGGTCATCATGACCCTTGTAGTGAAGACAACACTAGTAGAAACAAGGCCATATGATTTCCTTTAGTACATGTTCAGTTAAAAACCGGTACTAACGATGGTCTAGTACCAGTTCGAACGGGGAGGGCATTTGGGCACGGATAATACCGGTTTGAACCTCACCTTTGGTACCGGTTGGTGGCTAGAACCGGTACCAAAGGTGTGTGGCAACCGTTCGCCTGGTGCGGGCCTATTTGTAACCGGTTGGTGGCTAGAACCGGTACCAAATGGGTCTGGCAACGTTTCCCCTGGCGCTAGGCATCTTTGGTACCAGTTGGTGGCAAAAAAGGTACCAAAGGTCGAACGGTTTGCCTCACACGCCCGTGGAGTTGCGAACTGCGCACTATAAGTTCTCTTTTCTCTCTGTTTCTCTGTTCGTACGGTAGCCTCTCCTCCTCTCTTCTCTCCCTCTTGTATTCTTCCTCTAATCCAACCATATGGAACCAATCAATCACATTAAGGAAGTTCGCGCAAATGACACGAACGTGCTTACACTACACCAACGAGAGCGCCAAAATGCCGGATTATCTTGCCATGTTCGAAGGATTGGTTCAAAGCGCCAGGGAACAAGGGAAGTTCATAGGGCTTGATCTTGAGTTCACGCGCGATGCTAAGGAAGTTGTCGTCATCCAACTATACTTCAAAACAAATGTTTTGGTCTTCCAATGGGCAAGGTACATTTTAATTAGGGCTCTTGATCTATATGAACCATTTGAATTGCATAGGATAGCAACCATTTCAATTGCATAGGATATATCACCATCTGAATTGCATAGGATAGCAACCATTTGAATTTCTTAGGATAGCAACCATTTGAATTTGATATGAAAATGAATATAGTGAATTAATTTTCTTTGTTACAAATTGCCAAATCCATGATAGAAATATGCAAATTGACATATAGTTAATTTACGCCATAGGATAGCAAAATGACATATATAGCAAAATGCATATTGGCAAATTGCATTTTTTTTTTTTGAAATGGGGTAAACCCCGGCCTCTGTATAGAGTGATGGACACAACCTTTATATCAATTCGTTCATCTCCAGGTCTTCTGCAGCCTTCATAGCAAGTGGCTCCACCACGATTCTAATCAACAGATTCATGAAGCAGCCTAGTGTCATATCTGCTGAGCTCCATGTTCGAGATGGTAACCTTCTTTATGAATGTGTATCCTTGCCGAGTGAGATGGTTGAACCACATTAACCAAAAAAATTTAGCAAAATAAAGGGAGACTGATCACAAGAGCACGCGGAGGAGTAGGCCAGGTGTTACCATTCTTGGCATCTGATTCAGGAAAGGGAGTATCCGTCGGTAGCCGAAGGATCCTAGGTCGTGCACGAGCTTGGACAGCGGAAACATCTGATCCCGGTGGTAGAAGTTGTAGAGGTCGTCGAAGATCGGGCAGTTCTCGCTGCCATTTAAGCGCTTGAGGACCGGATCTTCTCTGGGGGTCGTGACGGTGCAGAGGAAGGAGTTGTAGCCGCCAACAGGGAGGATGTAGTGCCCGTGTCTGTATTAGCAGCACTCGCGGAAGGCAGTGAAGCGGAGATCTCCTTCATGTGTCCATGCGTGAACTGCAACTTCTACCCGCCTCAAGATGTGGTGAGGATGCAGCGCCACTATGCTATGGAGAGGACGCGGATGAGGCGATGGTGACATGACGCAATGGGCATTGGAGGGTGGATTCAGGTCAGAGGACATGGAACATGACGCGAGGACACCGCGTGATTTCTCCCGTGATTTGGGCCTCCTAATTTGGTGGGATGGTTTCCGTGCAGAGGGGGTAAGGGATTTTCGGTAATAAATTCCATGGACGATTGATGACGGGATAGGGGTTGACCGGGACGTGGGAGGCTTGACGACAGGATATTTTTGCTTGATGGTTGAAGGAACGAATATCTTCTCTTAGATAGGAGAGATAAGGTTCGGAGATAAATCAGAGGGTCCTAAATAGTTCATAGGAACCCAGCTGTAAGTGTTGCTACATCATAGTGGCACGCCATTCGCTCACAAAACCACATCTACCGGCGGAATGCCTCTTACTGATAGACATGACAAGTCACCAGCGTGTGGGGCCAAGGGAGTGCCTTTTTGTTGCCTAGGAACTACTCCTTCGGTTCCATAATGTAAGACGTTTCAGGTATTCCTCATGTTGTTTAGATTCGAACTAAAATGAGTGGACACATATATACAAAAATATGTCTACATACATGTGTATATATGTGAATGTGAAAAATACTAAAACATGTTATACTATGGAAAGGAAGAAGTTATAACTTCTTAGTGCTGGCCCCTCACCTCTCCATCTGCTCTTACCTCCACAAATTCCCCTCCTCCCTATACCTCATCACCGCAGTAGCAGCCGCCCCTCCCTCTCCTTTATCCCAACTAACGTCCTCGGCTCTATCACCATTGAGCTCGAATTCATTTTGTAGTGTAGAACTGCTAATGGTTGGAATTAGTTGATTTGAGAACTACAATAGTTTAAAATGCGTCACTCCATTGTGACTAGGAGATGACATTCTATGCTACACCACAGTGCTACTCCATTTCTAGGTGCAAATACACCACTATGATGTATTGTGAGGCCACATCCATCCTCCCGGTAGGCGAGGAAAAACATAACTTATTCAAATAATCGACGTGAGGACGCAAATGATTAGTGGTTAGCCGAAAATGGCGAGAAAACATACATAAGGGCATGTGCTAGCTAAGAATCGTCACAAACATGAGGAAACAAAATGATCGGCTGTTCTCTGGCCGCCTGATCCGACAGGGTTCGCGGCAACCCCCTTCATCCCATACAGTTCAGCCATGATTGACTTAACGCTACCAGCAGATAGGTTAACCTTGACGCATTCTTTTATTTTTCTATTGGAATACCACTCTGTGACCTTAAGTACCTCCTCAAACTGAACTTCTTAATGCATGGATGATTCTGTCCCTCAATAAACATGGTGACATGCCATTTCCGTCTTCTTCTCTTAACTCTAAGTCGCACCTTGACTCTGGTCTACTTTGTAAAGCTTTGGTTCCACTGCCTCATCGGTGGAATCGGCGTAGAAGAGAACTAGCAACGGTTGTGAAGCGACAACATGGAGGAAAGCTGGCAATGGAGCGGCGTCGGAGGGGTAGGTGAGAAGAGGGCGGGGTCGTGAGCTGATGGCGCGACAGGCTTTGCGGCGTAAGGGTGATTAATGATGGGAGAGGACTCTGGCGGTAGACGAGCTAGTATGATGAAGCGGTGGTTGATGTCTACGCAAGATTCTATTCTTGTGGACAGTGTTGGGCCTCCAAGTGCACAGGTTTGTAGAACAACAACAAGTTTCCCTTAAGTGGATCACCCAAGGTTTATCGAACTCAGCGAAGTTTCTTGTGTCCCCAACACACCTAATAAAATTGTGAGTTGTATAGGTGCACTAGTTTGGCGAAGAGAGAGTGAAATACAAGTAATATGGATGACTATAAGTGATAATAGCAATCTGATATAAAAATGGCAGCAACCGAACATGTACCAGAACTGGTTGTAAACGGTGTTCCAACGCTTAGAAACAAGGCCTAGGGATCATACTTTCACTAGTGGACACTGTCAACAATAATAACATAATTGAATGCATAAATATCATCTCTTCACTATGCTACTCCGAACCACTCTCGGGTTGGATAACGAACACCAATCATTGTGTAATGCTACAAAAGCACGCCTTAGAGTCGCATTCCCCATCTAGGTAATCCCACAGTATCACCTTGAGTGCACTAGATGGTTCGAGAGAACCACTACAGTTTTATAGGGTCATTCAACACAAAATATATAAATCATGATAAGTCACACACGGTGCACACACTGTCACCGTTACACCGTGGGACAAAGGTGTCTCCGGAGATCTCATTAACAAAACTTATTAAACTAGATTAAAAAGCTCATGATCACATGAAGATCACACTATGGGAGAGAGAGATGAAACACATAGCTACCGATAGAGCCCTCAGCCCAGGGGGAGAACTACTCCCTCCTCATCATTGGAGTGAGGAATGGCGATGAAGATGGCGATGGAGTCGATGGAGATGGCTCCGGGGGAACTTCTCCGTCCAGACAGGGTGCCGGAACAGACATTTCTGTCCCCCGAAACTTGTCGTCGGCGGCGGCGGAACTACGGAACTTTTCGTGGATGGAGGCTTTATGTTTTAGGGTTTTCGTGTTGGGGGGAATAAATAGGAGAAAGTGCGATGTCGGTGGGCGCCCGAGGGCCCCCCACCACCTGGTGGTGCGGCCAGGGGGATCCCATTCCACCCTATGGTGTGGCTACTCCTCTGCCCCCTTCGGATATGTGGGATTTTTTTTCGTCCAATTTCGAGAACATTTCCAGAACAACTTTTCTGAAATAAACAGGTTAGTCCAAAAAACATCCGGAAAACGAAGGAAAACATGTAAAGACATAAAGGTATTGGATAGAAAACAAGCATGGATCATCAAAAATTATAGATACGTTTGAGAGGTATGAGTGGCGCGGATCGAGATGGAGGGTGGGTCATCTGTTTGAGATTGCGCTAGCTATGCTTCGTGTCCAACCATGTTTAGCTGGATGGGATCTAGAAAATAAACCCCACATGCCACGCTGGTGGTAAAAGTACTTTCACGGCATGCACAAATAACTTCACGTGGTAGTAACTCCTGAAAATACATGTACCCTCACCTTGATCAAGGACGAGTGGTCTTATCTTTTGCACGCCAGTGGTAAAGGTACTTCCACCGGCGTGCACAAATAACTTCACGCCGCTAGTATTTTCTGAGAGGGCCCCCGCACCCCTACCTTCCTCACTTGCGAGGGGTATTTTCTTTCCATGCTGCTAGTATTATATTATCACTCGCGGGTTAAATTGTTCATGCCGGTCATATTTTAAGAAAATCGGCCCAAGCCTACCACAAGTGTGAAAATATTGTACCCCGCCGCTGATAGTCTTTCATCTATATGCAGTCTATAGTGCACTTCGTGGTATGACTGGTTTCACCGCCATTACCTTCTCCCTAGTGAGTTCCTAGACTTATAACTCGGAACTCCCACTTCGGGAGAACCAGAGGGAATCTCGTCAATAGTTCTAGTATACTCTTGGTTTTGGGTGTTCATAGATCCTACCATAAAACAACCAACTAAAAATTTCCACTTGTCTACTGTATTGACTCTGGTCATGGGGATAAATGAGAACATTCAATTTCCCTAGCGAGAATATGATTTCCATCGTCTATCACAAAAAATGAAATATTTCATTGTCTATCACAGAAAATGAAATGTTTCAGGAAAATGAAATGTTTCCCGGCCACAAGACAAGTGCAAGCATACAAAATAATTCCATTTGGTTTTCCCGAGATATTTAAATAATATCCTACACACTACAAAATAAATAAAAAATGGTATAGGTAACACGTCATGATAATGGATGAAGCTTTGGAAGATACATGCTTGATCTGTAGCAACATTACCAGCGACGAAGAAAACCTTTTGGCATCATCAACATCATCAATTCTTAAGCACAATGACACTTAAGAAATATTTTCCTCGAGAATCTCCCATGAGCAATAAAAAAAATATTCTAGAACAAAAGCTACTCTTCTTTTGAGGCATCACAGAAAATGAAATGGTTCCGGGCCACAAGACAACTACAAGCATAGAAAATAATCCATTTGGTTTTACGCAGATATTTGAATAACATCAAACGCACTCTGCAAAATAAATAAATAAATCGCATAGGTAACACGTCAAGATAATAGATGAAGATTTGGAAGAAACATGGTTGATCTGTATCAACATTACCAGCAACGATGAAAACCTTTTTGCAGCATCAACACCCTCAATTCTTAAGCGCAATGACACTTTAGAATATTTTCACCTAGTATCTCTTGTGAGCAATGACACAAATATTTTATAAGAAAAGGCACTCTTCTTATGAGAAGAACAAACATGTGAAACAATAAGGTAAACAAAGCAAGAATCTTTACCTTGTGAGGATCAAGTGACCAAGAAGGATGTGAAATGGTTTTCGTCATAATAACAGTAGAAATACTACATGCATACTGATGTTTCAACTTATTCTCCTCCATGCAACAACATAAGGAGAATATGTATGTATGATTCAGTAACAAAAGCAGAATAAGATAGATGAGCAGGAGTTTACCATGGCGTGAGCACTGTCGCTGTGGAGGTAGCCTCCCTTGTTCATGTGCTAGATGCGACCACCGTCGAGATCGATGCCACCACAGCCATGAACGTCCAAGGAAACCTCCGAGACATGGCTTCTCCTTCCCCTCGCCTCCAGTCCCCACTCCTTTTCTTCTCGCCTTGGAGTCGCCGCGCCTTGCAGACAGATCACTTGTTCATCAACAGAATTCCCATCTTCATCGCTACGAATACATATCTGCGAACATGCTTCAAAGAGGCATTCGAAGGAGAGCCACCCTCTTCCATTGAGGATCCGCGTGCGGAATATGATCCCTGGAAGATGAAGGGGATGGATCCGGAGAGCACCCCGGAAACTACGGTGGATGAACTCCTCCGGCGACGAAGGGGCGGTGGCTGGCAGCAGTGGAGAGGGAGAGGTGTCGGGTGGAGGGGAAGTTCCGATATAGAACTCCCACCCCGTCCTCTTCTACCAAAAAAAAATTGAAACTGCTTGGTCAGATTATTTGGCCTAAGGGGGAGGGGGCAGATAATCCGGCCTGCTTTACCACTTCCTCAAAATGCAAAAAAACAGTAGAACCGTTGTGTGTAGGATAGAGATGTTTTTGAAATGAGATGGGCTTAGGATAGATTTTCAAACCGGCAAAGGTACTCCATACTCTTATTTCCAAGAAAGAAATTCGAAAAGGCCACATTTTAGCATGTTTCTAAAAAACAACTTAAATACTAGAAAAAAAGAAAAAAACCAAAAAAAAAAACAAATGAAGCTCAAATGATAACCAACTCTTCTCAAGAAGAGGTTGGTGGCAGAAGCCACCATGTAAGAGGGTATGGTATGACACCGCAAAGGTGTATCTACGGTGCATTGCCAAATCTCAACATTTTAGCTCACAATTTAACATTAGAAAAAGAGAGAGATAAATTAATTTAGTAGTTTGTGCATAATTGGGGGAGGGAGACCTAATGTGTTAGGATAACACTCCCCTTATATATGTCCATGCCTACTCCTAAACCCAAACACTTAGCCAGCTATAGGTGTGTGTGCAAGATCTTTGAATCGATGATATTTAGCTCATTCGTGAAAATATCAAGTGGCTTCGAGAAAATATCCTCAAGTTGATCCTTGGGTGGCACATAGGCAAGTGCAATATCTCCACAGGCAACATGGTTCCAAATGAAATGATGCCTAATCGTAATATGTTTAGTTCTTGTGTGTTGCATGTGATTGTAGGCGATCTTGATGGCACTCTCCTTTTCACATAGGAGGGGCACTTTGTAACAATGAACATCATACTCTTTGAGGGTTTTCCTTCTACATAGTAATTGATTACAACCACTAGTCACCGTAACATGCTCGGCTTCGGCGGTGGAGAGAGATATGTAATTTTTCTTCTTGGAAGACCAACTCACCAAGGATCTACCAAGTAATTGGCAGGCCCCCGAAGTTTATTTCCTATCATCGTGATCACCGGCCCAATCCGAGTCTGTGTACCCACTGAGAGAGAAATGTTCCCCCTTTGGGTACCACAATCCAAAATCTGGGGTATGAACCAAATACCGAAAGATCCTATGGACCGCGTCAAATGGCTTTCCTTAGGAACCGCGTGATACCTTGCACACACCCCTACACTCAACACAATATCGGGTCTAGAAGCACAAAGATAAAGCAAAGAACCAATCATAGAACGATACAACTTTTGGTCCAGATCTATACCATCTGGATTGCGCTTGAGATGACGCTTGATTTCCATTGGAGAGACTTTGCCTTTATCATCTTGGAAATTGATCCTCTTGACCATGTATTGGGTATACTTGGCTTGAGAAATGGAAGTTCCAAGGGAGAATTTGAGCTCTCCCATCATAGACATCTCAAACTTGTCACTAAGAAGTTTTGAGAATTAATCATTGAAAGCTTTATTAGTTGAGCCAAAGTCAATATCGTCCATGTAGAGTTGGCATATGAAAAGCTCTCGTTTGATCCTCTTTGTGAAAAGGGTTGGGTCGATTTTCCCAACTTCAAAACCACGGTCTTGCAACAACTCTCTAAGGTGCTAATACCACTCACGTGGTGCTTGTTTCAGTCCATAGAGCGCCTTACCGAGCTTATAGACATGTTTACGGAAGTTAGGGTTCTCGAACCCCGGAGGTTGCTTAACATATACCTCCTCTTTCAATGGACCATTTAGAAAAGCACTCCTGACATCCATTGCTTGCAATTTAAAGTTATGCAAAGATGCGCATGCAAGAAGGATACAGATGGACTCAAGGCGAGCCACGGGAGCATAGTTTTCATCAAAGTTAATGCCTTCCACTTGACAGGGGCGTAGTGTTGTTGAGTTAGTGGTGCGCCGCGAAGAACACGATGTTGAAGAAGCATCGCACCGAGTGTGCCAAGCTCGGGGACACATCATGGGCGAAGGCACACATCAGTGTTGCCAGCACCGGGCATGCGTAGACGGACAAAGTCGATGTTGAAAAGTGGCCGTATGAAGCTTGCCAGGCTCGGGGACACATCGTGGACGAAGGAAAGCTTTTGGTGTTGCCAGCACGTGGCACACATGGACGGGAATCATCACGAAGTGTACACCATGTCGAAGGGAACAACAGAGAAAAACTCGCGCCAATCGGTGTGAAGTAGAAGGTGCCGAAGTCAAAAATGGTTGTGGGAGTAGAAGAAGTGTTCGGGGAAGATGACGGCAACGCTGACGCTAAGCTGTTGGTGGACACAGATGAAGAGTTGGACAGTGTTGTAGTCCACGGAACCAAATGCGGACGGTAGGGGGCCAGGTAGGCCTGCAAAGGGCCATGGTGGTCACATATAGAAGTGCGGAGGCGGCGTTCGAATTAGGCGAGGAGGAATCCAGCGACGTGAAGAAGACTGTGCACGGACGTTGGCGACCCGCGCCAACAGTGGCGGAGCTTTACACAAGTCCCTGGGGGGGGGGGGGCAAAATGCAATATTTGTTTTCCTGGGGGGCAAACACACAAAAATACCTATCTAATCTGTCCCAAAAAAAATCTTTCACGTTTGTGCAAATCCTTGAGGGGTGGTGGCCCCCCTGAACTGCACTAAGCTCCGTCTCTGCGCACCAAGATAGGAGGCGCGGAATCGGGGTACAAAGTTGGAGGGCATGCAAGAAGCCTCCTAGAGATAGAGTAGAAGGTGCATTATAAATTCTATACTATCAAATAAATGTAAACGGAATATATCTCTAACACCGAGTAGGGAGCTCGAAGTTTACACCCTATGATATGTTTCGTGCTCACCATGGAAATGTTGAAACATATGGACAAGCTAGAAGTCATTTTGGGGTGGCATGCTTCCATGTTGCGGGCGGTATGTATCTGGGGGAGTGTTTCTACTTAGTTATGTAGAAGCGACTCACACTGGTTTGTGTACACTATGGACAAAGAGGCTGCACTTTTAAACAATCACTACTACAGAAAAGATTATAGGAGCCTCATTTTTTGTTATGCGAGGCGCATATGGAATGCGCCTCCAGCGCCAAGCCTCGCATATTTGGGTTATAGGAGGCGCATTTCAGAATGCGCCTCCTATAACTTATAGGAGGCGCATTTTGAAATGCGCCTCCTATATGTTACAGGAGGCGCATTCTGAAATGCGCCTCGCATATGCACCAAAATGCGCCTCCTATATATCCTCATATGCGCCTCCTATAGTTCCCAATATGCGCCTCCTATAACTTTTTCGAATTTTAAAATTTGCAGAATTACTACGCATTCCAGAATACACATATACAGGTATATAGATACACAAATACAGTACAACAGTCCAGAATTTCCAGAAAGTAGCATCACCATGAATACCATCAACTTGAATCAAATCACGACATACATATATGCAAGTTCATTTATACGAAGTACATCACACAACACACGTGTTTGTGTCTCCGATCGAGTACAAGTTCACAATCACGTTACAAGATCTTCCTTGAGCCTCCCTCCTCGTGCGCTTCTTCCTGAGCCATATCCTGGACCTCTACTCGCCAAGATCGTGGCCTCGCCAGCGCGCAGCTGACGCCTCCCAGGGTTTCGCCGCCCAGATCAACTCCAGCGCTCGAGGTCCCTCCGCCCCGATCAACTCCAGCCGCAGATCAACTCCAGCGCAGTGCCCTGGTCAACTCCCAGAGAGACTCGCCCGCCTGATCCAGCGCCAAGCACCAGCGCCTCGCGAGTTCCTGCTCCCTGGAGCATCGCTCGATCGATAGTCGCTAGTGTACAAGTTCCTGCTCCCTGGAGCATCAACTTTAGCAGCAAAATCAGTGCAGAGCATCAACAACAGCAGCCAGTGGCAAAGTTCCTGCTCCCTACCAGAAAAATCAGTGCAGTATGCGGCAAAATCAGCCGCCAGTGCAGCTGTATAATGATCGTCGCAATGATGCTCGTCACCTCACTGTGATTCTCCTCCAGCCCTGCGACATATTAAAGAAGTTACTGCCATTGGGTATCGATTATTCATGTTAAAGAAGTTAAGATGCAAGGCCAAAATGCACCTGCTGGTTTGCACTACTGCTGCACAAACAAGCACTACTGGTTTGGTTTGCACTACTGTTGCACAAACAAGCACTAATTGCTACTCTGAACACAGATAAACCCTACAATACTTACTGGAGTACTTTGATCAACAAAATAGGATAATTTCGTTGTACCTGGCCTAGTTCTGAATCCTGGACTACAGTTACAGCAGAACTCTTTTTTGAGTTCCTTGAGAATCTTGTTGTAGCTGTACTCTTTCTTTAATCCCTGAATAGTTGTCAGACTCTTTCTTCTGTTGCTTTGCTGAACACGCACATGCACGGAGTGTTTTAATCCGGCACCAACGCCAGAGTCCTCAACAAACGGATATCATCAGTTTCAAGATAGAGGATTATGCAAGGTAACCAGAGGCGACCGCAGGCAAACTAAAAGAACCATGTATATGTAACATAGTGATCTCTGAACACACATCTTAAGAAGCACATATAAAAATGTATCAGTATCACCTCTAGGACAGGTTAGCAAAAGCCTCCAACGTAGTTTTAGTTCTAGCCCAGACCTCCCCCTTTTTTCTTTCTTTCTTTCTTTATCTCTTTCCCTTCTCCTCTCCCCCAAGTTGATGATAGTGCTAGCATATTATTGAACCACGAGAGGAGAAGTTTATTTTTTTTTTAAAGCAACCCCAAGTCTTTAAAAATACAGTGTCAGGTACAGTAGGGATCCTCCTATTATTACCATAATGCATTAGTTACAGTTAGTTAATTACTACTACTAGTACCACAAAAACAACCACCAGCCCCACATTGATGTACTCCTGATAAGCCACCACCACCACACAACCACTAGCCATGTAGCAGCAGCACATTAGGTGTGATGTTTAGCCCCAACTACAAGGAAGGATACTATCTAGTCTCTACAAATGTGACAACAGCAGCATACGCTAGCAGTTGGCTCGCTGTATTGCAAGACGAGATGCACTGGTAATGGACAAGAAGTGACAGGCTGCATGTGTTGTGTTGATGTATGTATAATTGCACAGCCTGAATGAATGAAGATATGAACGAGTCACTAGTACTGTAGGTTAGTTTGTTCTATGTTGGTCGTGTCCAAGGGAAAATGGGAAGGAAGGACCACTGACAACGCTACGCTACACCACACCGAAAGAATATATACGGAATATGCAAAGAACAAGCAATATAGCAGAAGGCATGCAATGCACTTCAAACAACACTCAAAACAAATGCAGAGCAGTGTTCTTGGCATACCTTGGCAGCGCCAGTGCTGCTTGGAATGATGTTGACTCACTGAAAACTTTTGAGAGAATTTCAATAATTTACAAGACCATAGCCAGGCCTCATAGGGGCATCTTTGCTGGGGCTGAGATGACCACCGTCTTGTCCTCATTGACACCAAATGCCAAGTTTCTGCAAAACAAAGGCACTTCAATGCAACTAGCATAAGAAAAACTGGAAAAATGCTAATATAAGCTGCTAAAATAAGAACCAAGTCTTTGTGTCGAATCAACATAACTCTATTAGTCAGACATTGAATAGACAACATGAATGGTGAAGCCAATACTTGCTAAGTTACTCCAGAATACAAAAGGCAAATTAGTCCAGCATATAGAGAATTTGGAGGCAAACTGCTCTCTCACTCTTAATTTAAGGGTGTTCTTTGGACATGCTTTTGCAAAAGAAAATAGAAATAGAAAATTTGAGTATTTTCTAATGATGACTAGTCATTCATTTAGCTGTGAAGAACTCGCCGAGGATGAGAAGGGAGGCGCCCAGCCATGACGACATGAAAATGCCGACGAGGAAGATGAAGGTGATGGAAGTGGCAAGAAGTTACCGAAGACATTTATGCCGAAATGGATGTAGATCGGCGAGAATCAGCCGTATGTAGGATGCTAGCACACAATAATCTAGTGACAGAGCTAACCATCCGTTCATGGGGGTGTATAGTGGAGCTAGCATGTATATCACTCAAGGGACAGAAAAAGGTTTTTCTCTTGTACAAATAGCTAATCATCGACTCAGAATAGTAATTTGTAGTTAGATAACCATACTTCAATTCAGACGGTGCTAAACATTAGCTCTCATGTCATAGCACTCAAGGATAAAAAAAGAAATATCTTGTACACAAAGTTAAACATCAGATTGGAATAGACATCTGTAGCTAGATAAGTCTTACTTTAGTCCAGACAAAGCTAAAACATCAGCAGTCACAAAGCTAATCTTCGGTTCAGAAAGTGCAAACTCAAGTTCGTATGGCATATCAATCAAGGGATACAAACAAGAAATATATTTTGTACACCAAAGCTAAACATCAGTCAAAAATAATTATCTGCAGTTATGCAGCTAGACAATCTTACTTTGGTTCAGCTCTTTTGTACACTCTCTTCATTGGCACATTTTTTTTATTTCTAGGTTGGAAGGGAAAGAAGTAATTAATTTGGTCGAAATAAACGGGCCAATAGCTCCTGTGCGACATGTTTCAGTTGAATTGGAAGGAATACGACGTTTTTCGACGAAATAGCCTACGTGCGACGGATTGGAGGGAGAAAATAGCTCACGGCCGAACAGGCATTAAAACCTTAGTCAATTAGTTACATTTGCGTTAAGACATGTCCTAACTAATTTGCCCCCAAATTAATTAGCACTGCATCCCCTCAAACTGCCCGCGCTCGAACTGAACTGTCCTGCCCGTGCTCATTTCTTCAACTGTGGCGGCGGCGGCGGCGGAGCCCCCTTTCTCGGCGGCAGCGGATCCGCCCCCCTTTCGGCGGCGGCGGCCATGGTGGTGAGTGAATAGTATAGTCAAGCATCTAGTCCCAATTTCCTGTGCCTGTATGTAGATCTGAGCTCTGTTTTGCTTGTTCAAACCGATAGAAGGTGAGAGGTGGCGGCGCGGTGAGAGGAGCCCGTGGTCAGGTCGAGAAGGAGCTGCCAGATTCAGCTTCGAACAGATAATGCGGCCCCTCCCGCCCTTTTGTTCATGCGATCCTTGCTCTGTCTGACACTGCCGCCTATAATAGAGGGGATGCTGCTGAAACCTTCGAATTTGTAATCAATTTCTTTCCATCGACGGCAAAATTAGTTGATGGTAGCATTCAGAGTATCCAGAGAGACACAACTGTGAAATGGGAGGTTGATTGTGCAGATATTGATCCCAATGAGCTACGGTCGATGGAAGAGAAGGCAGTTAGGAAATTAGTGGAAAAAATTGGGGAAACAGTGCTTTGGGGTCCAGATCAAGAGGTTTCAGTATTGCGGTACAATGATTTCAAAGAAGAGTATGTCAGAATTGAAGATGGTGAAGATATTGTTGATGAAATCGATAGGCAAGAGGGCTGGGCAAACCTCAGGGCTGAATTTTTTGCTGAGCTCGTTGATCTGAATGTTGACTCGAAGGTGGGTTATGTGCCGTCACAGTTGGCTATGCAGGATGTAGATGCTGATTGGGCTTCACAGAGGCATATCGTTCCCATTTTTACTGATCTGACAGTAATAAACGATGGGGCTAATGTAGATGCAGAAGAGGGAAATGTTGCTGTTGTTGATTGGAATGCAGTTGAGTTGGAGGAGCCTACTGATTTGGTCATTGCACCAATTGCTGACACTGAGATGGCCAAACTATTTGGCATTCCAGTCGATGACAGAGATGAGGAGGAGAGGGATGAAGCTAATACAAGTGATAATGATGACAGAGAGTTGAGTGATGTAGATGAACAGTTGATGGAAGATGCTGCAGATGATGTAGATGATGCAAATGATGAAGAGCTGGTGCATGTGTATGACAAGGAGAACCCTGTCATTCAAGTGGGGAAGTTGTGGCCAAACATGGAAGAGTTCAGGTTGTCTTTCAAGACTTATGCAGTCAGACATCAGTTTGATGCCAAGACAGTTTGGACTGATCGAAAGAAGTTTTATGCTAAGTGCAGAGGTTTTGATGGTAGTGGTAAGAAGGCTTGCAAGTGGTACATATCTGCTAGACTGCAGCCTGATGGAAGTACTGTTAGGGTTAACCAAATCCCTTATAAGCATACTTGTCTGACAAGTTCACAGAAAAAATCAAGCATGACATCACAGATTTGGGTTGCAGAAAAGATAACTCCAATTTTGGCCAGAACACCCAACACTACTGCCAAAAGACTCCAAGTAGACTTGGAAAAGTTATACCCCATTAAACTGGCTTATACCACAGTGTGGAAGGCTAAACAAAGAGCAATGAAGCATTTGTATGTTGATTGGGCAAACACATTTAGGATGCTTTACAATTTCAAAGCAGAGGTGGAGAAAAGGTCACCTGGCAGTGTTGTCGAGATAGATACCGAGGTATCAGAGGATGGCAAGGTTTATTTCTCCAAATTCTTTATGGCTTTAAAGCCTTGTATCGATGGATTCAAAGCAGGATGTCGTCCATATATGAGCATAGACTCATCATTTTTGACAGGCAAGTGGAATGGTCAGTTAGCAGCATGTAATGCTCTAGATGGACATAACTGGATGTTTCCAGTTGCTGTTGGCTTGTTTCAGTCAGAGACAGAAGCTTCATGGACATGGTTCATGATGCAGTTGAAAAGATGCTTAGGGCCAGTGTCACCTTTGGCAGTACACACAGATGCATGCAAAGGTTTGGAAAATGCAGTTAAAAATGTGTTCCCACATGCTGAGCAAAGGGAGTGATTCGGCCATTTGTGGATGAATTTGATTAAAAAAATTAGAGGAGATGAATTTGGGAGGATGTGGCTAGCAGCAAGATCTTACACTAAAAAGACACATTCATATCATCTTAATAAGGTAGTGGCAACATGTGAGGACTTTGGTACATGGTTGAACACCTACCATTCTTTATTATGGTACAGGTCTGGATTCAACACTGCCATCAAGTGTGATCATATCAACAACAATTTGGCAGAAAGTTTCAACAACAAGGTGAAGCAACTAAAAGATTTTCCTGTGCATGACATGGTTGATCAAATCAGGATCATGCTCATGCGGCTGTGGGAATTGAGAAAAAAGATTGGTGATTGTTTGCAAGGTGATAAACTTCCAGCAGTGGTGCAACAGGTGGTCAACAGAAGCAGAGGTCTTACACATTTGTCTGTTGAAAAATCATCGCTGTGGGGTGCTGAAGTTAGAGATAACAAGACTGGAAGAAGGCATGTTGTTAACACAGAATTGCATGATTGCAGTTGCCTAGAGTGGCAGGCCACTGGTAAACCATGTGATCATGCAATTCTTTTCTTAGCTGGCCAGCAGAAGATAAATATGCATCCATATCTGCATGACTATTATTCAGTAGCAAAATTCAAAACTGCATATGCAACTCCAATTCCACCTCTTACAGATCAGAAGCAGTGGCCAGAAGTGCCTCTTGAATTTTCCATGTGTCCTCCTCTAGTAAAAAGAAAGGCAGGCAGACCTAAACAGAGTAGATTCAAAGCATGGTTCGAAAAAGGTGGGAGTAGTAAGAAGGGCAAAAAGGACAAGAAAGATGAAAAGCCAAAAAGGGCTCAAAAGGGTAACAAAAACAGATGCAAGAGGTGCCAAACACTGGGGCACAGAGAGGGATCTAGGCTATGCATTTTCTCTCCTCCTAAACCCAGAAAGTATGTGCTTGTTTATTTGTGTTTGTTCATATTTTAGTTTTTTTTCAATTATAAAAATGTGGCATTCTTTGTTGTTTTCAGGAGGAAGTTTCCAAGTCAGCCTATTGTTGTTGAACAGTGTTGGCCAACAAAAAGAGCAAGAGTCAGTGGCAGCAGAAGGAAATCAAGTCAGTGGCTAGAACAGTTTGGTGCTCAAACTGAATTTGAAACTGCTGGTGTCACTGGAACTGAAGAAATTGCAGTCGAGACTGTCGAAACTGCTGTTTCTGAAACTGTTGTCACTGTCGAAACTGAAGCTGAAGCTGCTGTCGAAACTGAACCACAAACTGAAGCTGAAGCTGCTGTTGTCACTGTCGAAACTGAAGTTGTGCACAGTGTCAAAACTGAATCTGCTATCCCCGAGTTTCATGAGGTGGTATCATCGTGGTCCCGTTGTCCAGTGAAAAAAACCAAGATGATGAGTGAACTTGTGTGCGTAGTAGAACCAAAAAATCGAAATGGTAAGGCGAAGAAGGGTACACGTCGTGGTCGGAAGAGATAGAACTGTTGATCATTTGAAATTTATGGCATGTAATAACATTTGTTGGGCACATGTTTCCATCAAAATTTATTTGGTTATTGTTTGGCATGTACCGGGAACTTATTTGGCATGTAATAATATTTGATGACAAATTCAAATTTAGGTTCAAATTCAAATTTCGACTCAAGTTGAACTTTTGACTCGGGTATGATGTTTCAATGCTACCTCACCTCAAATGTGATTTTTATCTGATCATTCTGAGCTCTTTTGTTAAGTTAGACCCATAGTCATGAAAAATGTGTTTCAAACGGCCTCATAAGGTAGGGTAAACGCCCCCCTTTCTAAGAGGGTTGTTTTTTGCATCTTCTCTAAATCATCCAAATAAAATTCCCACACCTCTCTCGTACCTATATAGTGTAAATATGAAGTCTCATTATTTTTTGAATTAATTTTGTATTTTATTCTTTTCTTTTTCTGAAATCATTATTTAATAAAAAAACACATATTTTTGAATCTTATTTATATTTATTTTTGGTTCCTATACGACATAATAATACTATGTGCTCAAGTTTCCTTGAAATCCATAATAAAACATATACATATTTACTTATGATCTAAAACACACAACATTTGCTCTTTGAAATCCATAGTACATGTACAAGAATCTCATATTCTCAAAGGCATTTTCATGTAATTGTACATAAACCATGTTTATAATTTTTTTTGGTTGCTATGCAACATCATACGACTATGGGCGAAAGCATTTCTTTTTTTGATTTTTTTTGAATTAGTTATGATCTAGAACACACCAACTTCGATCTTCGAAATCCATACTACTCTGTACAAGTTTCCCATATTCTTGAAGACATTTTCATGCAATTCTATATAAACCATGGTTATATTTTTTTTTTGGTTTGTATGCAACATAATAAGACTATGGGCCAAAAGCATTTCTTTTTTTGAATTTTTTTAAATTATTTGTGCTCATTTTAAAAAAGTCAACGTTTTCACAAAAACGTTGACCGACTCAAAATCAAAGTTTTTAACTTTTTTTAATTTGTATGCAACATAATAAGACTATGGGCCAAAAGCATTTCTTTTTTTGAATTTTTTTGAATTACTTATGTTCAACCCTAGCTCATTTTGTCAATATCGTCAACGTGTGATTTTTGGTTTTAACATTTGGATGTAACAATTTCGCCATTTTTTATAGCAACTTAGTTGCATAAGTAGACCATGTGCGCTGGCTGTACATAGTTTTGATTTTTTTTGAATTAGTTATGCTCAACCCTAGCTCATTCCATCAATAGCATGAATTGTATGAATATTTTTCATTGAATCGTGGATCTAACAAGAATACAATTTTTTATAGCAACATAGTTACATAAATAGACAGTGAGCGAAAGCCGTTTATTTTTTTGATTTTTTTTAATTAGTTATGCTAAACCCTAGCTCACTGAAACCCTAAACCCCGGAAACCCCATAACCCCGGAAACCCCAAAACCCCGGAAACCCCAGCTTTCGAGCCGTTGGATCTGACGCCACCGTGTGCACGTGACGCACGCCCCCGATCCGCGTGTGCGCTCGTTCTAGATGCTGATTGGCTCGTTGTGCGTGGATGGATTCGTGCGCGCTGAGTGGCTGGGGAGCTGGGGTTTGGATCGGCTCGTCTATTCGATCTAGACCGTTCAACAATATCCGGCGCCTGACGATGGTTCGGTGCATGGAACTGGCGTACGAACGTCTGACTTAGTGTGTTTCTACGTTGCGTGTGTGATCGGGGCCGAGCCCAGCACCCGCCCGCCCGTTGCATGCATGCATGCACGCGTCGCATCTAAGCCATTAACAGACTGAACGGGGTGATCCACGCAGTCTGACTAGCGTGCTCCAGTGATCGACGAGACGCACCTCTTGACCCAGTAGGGAAACGCGGGCACGCGAACGAAGCGACGCAGCCATTAATGCCTTAGCTTCTATTTAATCCCTCCTCTAACCTTCATCTTCCTCACGCCATTCTCCACTCGCATCACATCCAAGCAAGCCACCGAGCAAAGCACGCACCACATTCAAGCAAGCAAGCATGCAGTTCACCGGCCAGACGTTTCTCGCGCCAAGGACCGTGCCGGAGAGGCAGTACCCCGTAGGGGTCGTCGTCGAGGACCAGCTCCGCGTCTGGGCCATGTCTCGCTGGCGCGGTGCATCGGAGTTGGTGGCGGTCTTCCTTCGCGCCCTCTATCGCCACATGCCTCCGGGCACTCCGCGCATGTTCACCATCGACGAAGCCCGCCCGGGAGGAACGGGCATCCTTGTCCGCTTCCGCAACCCCTACGATGCGTACCACCTCCTTGGCCGTGTCTGGTATGGGGGGTGCGAGTTCATCTGCTTCACGGCGTACAACTTCTACACCGACCTCGACAGCATCTGGCCCAGCCGCACCGCGATGCACACCCTCCCCTACAACTTGGGGCCGGCCGCCGACGACGATGAGTGAAGACGGTGCTCTCCCCTCCATCTCGATGGTGCTCTCATGTCGGTGATCTAGATGGGTTGTTCGTGGGGCGTGATCGTGTCGTTCGAGTTTCTATCGTTTTTATTTTCTTTTTTTCTTTTAATCTATGTTTAGTTGGGCCCGTGCCCGTGTCGTTCGAGTTTAATCTATGTAACCGTGCTACTACTAGTATATCGTGTCGTTTGCTACCAAATGTCTCCATCGTTTTACTTGTGTGATCAGAGTGTGTTACTTCGAGCGTCCGTTAATTCATAAAACGAATGCATGCAACTCGTAACAAAAATATTTCGGTGAACAATGCATGCAACTCGTAACAAAATATTTATGAAGTAAATAATACAAAAATGAAAACGAATCCAATTATTTGGGCCTACAAAAATGAAAACGAACCCAAGACATGCAAAACAAGTAAAACAATTGTTTTTACAAAATATTTCGGTGAACAATGCATGCAACTCGTAACAAAATATTTATGAAGTAAATAATACAAAAATGAAAACGAATCCAATTATTTGGGCCTACAAAAATGAAAACGAACCCAAGACATGCAAAACAAGTAAAACAATTGTTTTTACAAATTAAAATAAGTCAAATCTAGGCAGGTGGGTTTGTTTTCTCTTTGGGCCTAATTGTTGGCCCAACTACACTCTTTCGGCCTTTCTTCAACTACTCTTACGGCATGAGAACGAATAAGTTTTTTTCTACTGAAACTGAACTTTGGTCACTGCACTGAAACTGAACTTCAACTGAACATCGAAGGGCATATTCAAATTTAACATCAGACACTTCACTGAAACTAGCACGGCGCACAGATTGCTACCTCTGCATAGCTAACTCAAGTAAAATCTAGATTAATCTAGTCCATTCTAACGACGGATGAACAAGAGGTAAACAAAAAACAGAGCAATGATACAAGAATAGAATGCTCCTGACATGAGATTCGCTTGCTTCTGCAAATCCACCATTTGCTTTAAAAACTTCTTGATCTTCTTCAATTCCTCGTTTACTTCGGCCTCCACGGGCAGTCCAGCAATAGGGCGCGTGATCCTCGCCGCCGGCCCTCCTCTGCCCGAGCTGACATTGGGAGCAAACCCACCTAGATTTGGATCTTCAATGTGGCCCTCAAATTCAAGCCTAGCAACGTACTGATCGATCCACTCAAAGTGCGAACATTTCTTCAGCATCTGTAACAGTAGACATGAATCTAGATCCCAAAACTGAGGAGAAAAAAACGCGAATTGGAATGCCAAATACTCCTATCATCTCTCTCCTCCTCATCTCAGTTTTAAGATCTTACCTTGCCATCCCGTCCCATCATGGGAATGCTCAAACAGGACACAAAATGGCGCCCGAGATTTCCATTCTCGTCAGTTTTACTGACCCTCCGCTTCAGAGCCTCTGGCCGTGGGCAGTCCGGGCACCTTGTCATCGGAACTGCACCGTACTCTGGCCATCTTGACTGCGTGGCGGAGGAGCTGGACATCCCGTGCGCCGTCGCCGGAGACGAGGAAGAATGGGGAAAGGGGAAGAAATGGCACAGACACCAGCTCGGGCACGGGCGCAGCCCTGTTTTAGATTCAGTGTGGTGGGTCCCGCGCTGCTGAGGTGGATAAGTTGTGGGGCACAGGCGCATCTCTGTTTTAGAATCCGTGAGGTGGGTCCCACGCTGCTGAGGTGGATAAGTTGTGGGTCCAAGCGTCGCATAA